>CM055078.1:13822602-14072602 GCA_029204045.2 Tillandsia leiboldiana
TGATGCTATCGATAGTATTTCAGTCTAATTCTATTAATAATATTATAAAATCCAGATATCGGAGCATATCAAGTATTTTTGTATTATTGTTGTTGTCGTTGTTGTATACATAACTTTTTACTTTGTATATACAAGAAAAACCCTCCAATAATTATAATGATTTAGTGACATATATTTTAGAGGAGCGCTAGGTGTACATCCCAAATGAGATGTATATTCTACACCCATCTCAGGATGGGATGGGTATTCATTCACTCGTCACATCGATGTGACGAGTGAAATTCATCCCACTCTAATATGGGGTGGGTGTAAGATGTACACCCCATTTGGGATGTACATCTAGCATTTTTCTATATTTTATATTGATTCTAATATATTTTAATATTTTTACTAACATATAGGATTAAAAACGTTTAAAAAATTTAGAAACTCTATTCAATCCCCTTTTCATATACATCACATGATTAAGCCGTCTAATTAAAAATGCAAATAGACTCGAATTAACAAATTTTATGCCCCGTTCTATTATGAATAAGTGATAAATAAGGATTCAAAAAAAAATAAAAAAATCATTTTGAATTCATCCTAATCCGCTAAAACCTTTTATTCCCCATCTTATACTCAAAAGTTATTTTTGAATTAAAAAGTTATAATCTTTTTTTATTAGAAATAAAAAAAAATAAGGATGGAACAACTGGAATAAATATTTTTTAAAGTGAGAACAAACTTATTTAAAGTTTAAAATTAATTTTGATTATTGTATTAATTTATTAATTAATCTAATTAATAAATTTAAGTCATTAGATATTGCTTAAATAATAAGTAATTAAATAATTTATGATTAATTAGCTCATTAAAAATTAATTATTTAATATGTTTAATTGCTTATCTAATAACAAATATTTAAATTGGTCAAGTAATTAATATTTTGACTAATTAAATTAATTTCTTAACCAATCATCTAACTAATTAAAAAAATTATTTATTAATTAAAAAATAAGTTATATTTAATAATTTATTTATTTATTTATTTATTTCTATTATCTTATATAATATTCATAGCGAATAAATTTATTAATTTATTAAATTAATTTTACTTAATATTTTTATATTAATTAATTAGATAAAATATTTTTATTTTTGTTATTCTATTTTGTTTTACTTTTAAGAATAATTTATTTTTTATGTAAATAAAAAATTAGTTCATATATATATAAAAATAATTTATGTTGATTTTTTAACCAAACGATACAAAGTTTAACTTTTCATATTTATTTTTTTAAAAATTTTAAGTTAATATATTATTTCAAAAATCTCAACGATTAGAATAGAACAAAATTATCTAAAAAAATAAAAAAATAAATTTATTTTACTGACTAAATAAGATTAAGTATTTAATTTATGAATAACTAAAATTTTCTGATAAATAATAATAGTAGAAATATATATAAATAACTTAATAATTTTTAAAAATAAATAAAAAATTTAAATTTTATAAAAATATATCTCTTATTATTATAATTCTATAAAATTAACGGATACTTAAAAATTCGGTCCGACCCGTTATGGCAGTAAACCCGATTTTGAGGATCGGGATAAGCCGCAGCAGCAGCATCTTCGTCTTCTTCTTCCTCCTCCTTCCCACTTCCGCCATTCTCGTCTCCTTCTCATCTCCATCTCCACCTCGCGGAAGAAACCAGTGAGGAGAGAGAGAGGCGACGCTCGAAGAGATCCCCATGGCGACCACCTCCTCCGCCGCCGCCGCCGCCGACGACGTGGCCGCCGCCGCCGACTGGGACGAGCTCCGACGCGAGGCGAGGCGTCTCGAGGGCCAGCTCGACGTGCGCCTCTCCTCCTACGCCAAGCTCGGCGGTGCGCTCTCGCCCTCGATCTCGAAACCCTAGTTCCGAATCTCCTTCCCCCTTCTTCTCCTTTGCATTGATCTCCGTGTGGTTGTCGTCGTCGTCGTCGTTGTTGTTGTTTGCGATCGATAGGTTACTCGGATCCGAGGAGCCCCACGAGCGAGTCCTCGCAGTGGAAGTCGATGGAGATGGAGATCCAGACGCTTCTGGAGAGGCTCGTGGACGTCAACGAGGAGATGGGGCGGTGCGCCGCCGCCGCCGCGCCCGCCTCCTCCGTCGTGCAGAAGCTCGCCCGGCACCGCGACATCCTCCATGAATTCACGCAGGTTTCGATTCATCTCACCTCTCTGATTCCGTTTCCTTCTTTTTTGTTATGAATCATGTAAGGGTTTGCGTGCAAAAGAGGATTAGATTCGGAGTCGAAAGCGAAGGAGATCGAGATGTTGTTGACATTGTGCAATGTATTGGGTGATTGATGGTTTCACTACTAGGTTTACACATTGGGATAGATAGCATAATGAAGGCTTTGAAATATCTCTATAGAGTTCATATTTGATCAAAATCACACTCTACGGATTGATAATGAAAATGCCAACATATGTGTTCTAGCCCTTATCCCTTACTTTCCTGATAAAAAAGTTAGTAATTAATCGGCGAATTTTGATTAACCTTGCCTACCAAAGAAGTACAATGATAATTAAAAAGTGTGTAGGTTGTATAAGTTCAAGGTGACTATATTACTGAGACTACTAATTTATAAAGTCACTCAATCAAGATCAGCTTGGCTTTTACTTGCACCCAAAGATTGAGTATCCTTGTTTGGTAGATTTCTTTGAAGAACCTCATTGTTTAGTTGTTAGCAAACAAGAAACATTAACTGAGTTGTGTTTGCATCCATGGAAAACAATGCAATTCTATTGGATGTTATCTTTGGTGTTTATAATTTAATACAATGGCGTCTTTTGTTGTCCACAAACGATATGCTGAGGTGCATTTGTTTGGTTAAAGCAACTTTATTATCTCTTCTCGTACTAGCGTAATGCTTGTAAACCAAAGCTTCGTATATACGCCCTAATCTCTCTTGAACCTAAGGTTGCAATGCTTTTATGATTTTCAGAATTCACATAATTCTTGTTAGATGCAGAAGAATTCCTTAGTAAATGGTAAGAAATTAGAATAAATAACTCGGGCATAGAAAATAAAGTTAAATTCTTAATCTGATGATGAAAATTTTGCTACAGGAATGGTTCCAACATAAATTCATTGCTGTTTTTTGGACCGATTGTAAGCAAAACTAAGATTTGTCCTACTTTGGACCATATTAAGATCTCTCCAGTATGACAAAATAGATTCCATTTTTCTTTGGAGTTATGTTGCTCTTGTGAGACTATAAAACCTACCTTAAGAGTGCACCTAAAAGTGGCGGATTGATTCTTCATAGGTTGGCCAAATATCGAAGCATTATCTGTATTTCTTCTTGAATTAATTTGGATTTCGAGGCTTATAATTCCTTTTTTCTATATGACATGTCAGGAATTCAAGCGTACGAGGGGAAACATAACGTCAATGAGAGAGCATGCTGAACTTCTTACCTCAGTCCGCAACGACATTAATGAATATAAAGTCAGTTCCATGCTTTTTTTGGCAAGTAGTTCATGCTTTTATATTACAACTTTTGACTAATCAATCAATTTTAATAGCAGGCGTCCAGCACCATGCAGTTGGCGCCAAATCTGTTAAGAGAACGTTCTGCTATACATGGAAGCATTATACAGGTGATGAGCAATATACTAGATTTCACTAGCGACGATAGTCTTATTGAACCATATATTGTCGGTTGCAGATTGATGAGGTAACTGATCAAGCTGAGACAATGAAGGCAGTATTGGCAGCTCAAAGAAGCACTTTTGGCGATATACAAGGGAAAGTAAAGCAACTCAGTGACAGATTTCCTGTAATACGTGGTCTCCTAGGTATAGCTTTTTTTTTCCTATTTTTGCAGAAAAATAACTACCATTGCCAGAGAAAGCATTGATACTCTAGTTCAACCGTGAATTCGTTGAACCTTTAATGCAGGGGCTATCAAGCGCAAGAAGTCAAAGGATACTCTAGTACTCTCAGCTGTTATTGCTGCGTGTACGGTGTTTCTGCTAATTTACTGGATTGCCAAGTGATATCAAAACCTGACTTGTTACTCATCTGAAAAGGTAGCATCATTGTTTAAAACAAATGTATTTTTTAAATTCCTCTCTCTTTTGGTTATTGTATTTCTGTTCTAACTATACTATTCTTAGAACAAACACCTATTGACAGGCCCAAGTTCTTTGGTGCGATCTCGGCTACAAACCTTGCAAAATACCCACTCTTTGTCTTTTTTATCTAGCGATCGAACACTGGCTTATCGAAGGCACCAGCATTCATCCAGTTCTTGAATCATTTTTTCGAAGCCCCTTTGTTTTCCTAAGTTGTAAGATACTCGTGTCACCTAATACAGGCACCGTGAAGAAAGAGTCGGAGGCAGATCACACTTTTTGCATATGTAGATGTTTCTTCCTCTCTCCCGACGAGATATTTGTGTTCCTTTTCTTCTTGAACCTTATTCGTTTTCTACATTCTTTCGTTAGGTTGCGGTTGCCTGAAATGTGATGAATAGCTTGGAAATTTTGTTCTTTATATTGAAATATAATGATTTGTGTTAGTTTACGGAGAAGTAATTGGCGATTGAAATCTAGTCATTACCAAATTCGCTTATGGTGCTGTAGTGGAAGAGTGTTTTTTCTACATTCCTCCGGATATTTAGGATGGAGTACTTGTTCTTTTCCTTCCTCTTTGAAGGGATTTTTGTTGTTTGACAATGTACAGAACTAATATGCTAGTGTTTGGATATATAAGTTGAAATGAGAAAAATAGTTTTTAGATATATATATATATATATATATATATATATATATATATATATATATATATATATATGGGATAATTGCCTGTGTACCCCTGAAATATGAAGAAATATCTGATTTACCCCTCTTATTTTTTTCTTTCCAATATACCCTTCATACGTTCCACCGTTATTAAAAATACCCCTACCGTTTCCCTTTGTTAAGTTAACTAGGGTTAAACTAGAGTTAAATAATAATCGGAGTTGAAAACTATCAGATATACCTGTTTTGTCCGGGTTTAGGGTTTAGGGTTTAGGGTTTAGGGTTTAGGGTTTAGGATTTTTTAGGGTTTTAGGGTTTAGGGTTTAGGGTTTAGGGTTTTTTAGGGTTCTAGGGTTTAGGGTTTAGGGTTTTAGGGTTTAGGATTTAGGATTTTTTAGGGTTTTAGAGTTTTAGGGTTTAGGGTTTAGGGTTTAGGGTTTAGGGTTTTAGGATTTAGGGGTTTAGGGTTTTAGGGTTTAGGGTATATTTAAAAGGGCAAAATAGTAATTACACACAGATAACGGCAGTTCCAAACGGTATACTAACAGAGTTTAACTTCAGGGGTATTTTAGAAAGAAGTTGGAACGTAAGAAGGGTAGTTTTAATATTAGCCTTCTAAGAGGGGTAAATATGAAAACAGAAAAATTTTTAGGGGTATGTAGGAAATTGCCCCTATATATATATATATATATATATATATATATATATATATATATATATATATATATATATATATAATGACTCTTATTATATTTGAATTTGAAATTTGAAATTTGAAATTTTATATTTAAAAATATAAGTTTTAAATTTTAAATTACAAATTATAAATTTTTAAAATTTAAAATTTTAAATTTTACGAAAAAGGGATGGGTGAGAATTCTAACATTATTTTTTATTTATCGTTTGCTTCGGGTATGAGTAAGAATCGTTTATTTTGAAGATTAGTCCAAGTTCAACTATAAACTGAAATTAGAGTAAATTTGTGTTTGAATAAGAATTTGATGGTATGTGGTATAAAAAAATTTGTTTGGATATATAAAATAGAATCTATACAAATATTGAATTGCCGGTCCTTCCGAGGTGACATGTCGCTTCCTTATGAATTTGAATGACGTAGTATTTTTACGTTGCTTCGTATCCCTACCTGTGGTTTGGCATCCTCGCCTAATTCCTTCTTTCTCTCTCTCTCTTACTATCCTACTTTCGAACCTCCTCATCTTCTCCACCCTCTCTCTCTCTCTCTCTCTCTCTCTCGCTCCCCGAAGCGGACTCCCCCCTCCCCCCCGTTTCTCTCTCCCGCTCCCCAAAGCGGACCCCCCCTCCCCGTCTCTCTCTCCCGCTTCCGAAGCGGACCCCACCTCCCCTCTCTCTTTCTCTCTCTCTCTCTTTCTCTCTCTCCCAAGCGCTCCCCCGCGCGGCGGTGGAGCACCCGACCTTCCTCCGCCGCGTCTCCTCCGCCGCCCCCTCGCCGGAGCTCGGCGGAGGCGGAGGCGGGGAGGAGGAGGCGCTGAGCCCCCGCCCCCGCTCTCTCTCTCTTCCAGCCGCTGCGACTCCCGCGTTCCGGCCCTTCCTACTCTCCAGAAGAATCCAGAGGTGGGCGCGTTCTTATTAATTAAATATTATTATTAAAACGCAGGTTCTTATTAATTAAGAAGCATGATTGTTGATTAATTGTTGTGCAGGTTCTTCTTCTTCAGAGGAGGATGAGGAGGAGCGATGGAGGAGGGGCCTTCGTCCCTGACTTCGCTGGTGGTGAGTAGCCCTAGGGGGACGATGAGCCTCCTACGGGAGAGGAGGGCGAGGGTCGCCTCCTCCTCTACCTCCAGCTCCGCCGCCATTGACGAGCTCGAGGATAAGGGATTAGAGGAGACGAAGATGAGGGGCACCGCGTTCGCCTCTGAGCAGGGGCCGAAGCCCTCCGAAGTCTACGGCTTCGTCGGATCCATCACCACAGTGATCGCCACCGGTTTCGTACTCTCTTTGAACCAATCACGATCTCTTTGCGTATTTGCCGCAGGGGCGAGCACTCGCTTCGTGGGCACCCATGGCGGACCCGTGCCGGGGAGTTTTCGAAGGGGTCGCGTGCGACGTGCGCGGCAAGGTCGCGAACATCTCCATGCAGGGGCGCGGCTTCGCCGGGTTCATCTCCCTCTCGGTGGCGCATGCAGCTCCGAAACGGTGCATGCGTGAACTGTGGGTTATCTATCTAAATAGTTCTCCTCTTGATTAAACAATATTAATATATGAGTTCTTTTCTCTCTTTTTATTTTATCGTACTCAAAACTATGACTCTATTGCACAGAGAGAGAGAGAGAGAGAGAGAGAAGCAATGGAAGAGGTGAGTTTTTTTTGATTGTTTGTTTTTTTTTTCTTATTATTATTTTTATTTTGGTGATTTAATTTGATAATTTTATATATATATATATTTTGGAGGGTTGTGTAGAATAAAGCCAAGGGAACGGATCAAGAGGAATGCTAATGGTTCGACGAAGAGATCGACAAGGATCTCAAGTTGTGCTACGCTTTGAATAGGTGAAACTTAACCCACCACCATCTCTAGCTATATCTCTTTCTTCTTGGCTTTATCTTCTAGATATGCTTTACAAGAGATTATTTATTTTTATTCAATATGTATTAAAAAAATTTGAATTATATAGTTATTGTCCGCTACAATCGTGTTAACATTTTAATTAAAATATAATATATATTTTCTAATGAAATATAGCAAATAAATTTATTTTTTGAAAATTTTAAAATTTAATAGAATATTTTGTATAAATATGATGCACAAATTTATATAAGTGTTTTTAGATGAAAAAAACCCTTTAAATATATATAATATGTTTATTTATTTATTTATTCATTTATTTATCTACGTATAATTTCAAATTTCTAGAAATGGTTAATTCCCAAAGATTTTTATTTAGAATTTATTTATTTACATATAATTTAATTGATATAATTGATAGATATATTTTACATATAATTGTATATTATAGATGATTTTCAGATATAGTTGATTTTCAAAAAAAATTAACAGATTTTGGTAACATTTGATGCGATATTTTTAGATATTTTAACCTATTTTATTTTATTAAATATATTTATTTATTATCTACATATATAATTGATATAATTGAAATATTTAATCTGCTATTTCCATATATAGTTAATTAAAAAAAAACAGATTTTGTAAGATTCTTTAATTTTCTTTTCCTCTCTCTAACAACCCTTTTTAAGATCCCCAAATTTGTAGTTACTCTCTCTTTTTTTTCCTAAGATTTATCGATTTCCACAAATTGACGTGGTAATAATAATTAATAGTTAAATATGTGATTTGTAGTTAAATATCAGTAATTAAAATATTATTATTATATATCAAATATGTAAAATTTTATAATATAATATAAAATTTTGTAAGATTAATATTTTATTGAATATTTAAATTAAATATATGATTTGATCCTATTGATGTAGTTTTTCTAAAAATGATCATTTCCCAAAGATTTTGAATAAATTTGAACAGTTTTGTTATATTATATTATATATAAGTGTATAAGTATATAAAAGATTTGGTGAAATTAATAGTTACATTAAAATATTATTATATATCACCTAAGGTATAGGAATAAATTAGTAAATTAATAGTTACATTAAAATATTATTATATATCACGTAAGGTGTAGGAATAAATTAGTTAAATATCTAATATGTATTATTTTATATCAGTTAAGCTTTATCAATTAATATTTTGTAATAAATATATTATATATAATATAAGATAAAATTTTGTAATATTAATATTTAAATATAATATTTAAATATATGATTTGATTTGATTAATGCTGTTTTTCTAAAAATGATCATTCCCCAAAAATTTTGTTTTTGTTAGATTATAGTAAATTTGTTATTAAATTAAATATATATAATTTCATTTCATTGATGTTAAATATAATATTTAAATATATGATTTGATTTGACTGATATCTTTTTTTTCTAAAAATAATGATTCCTCAAAGATTTTAAACAGTTTTGTATAGTTTTATTAGATTACAGTAGATTTGCTATCATATTAAATATATGATTCGATTTCGTTTTCCTAAAAATAGTTATTCTCCAAATATTTACAACAGATTTTGACAGTTTTGTTACATTATGATAGATTTTGCTATCATAAGTACCATTTTCCTCTTCCCAAAATTCATATGACACCTGAAGATCTCCTATCATAACCCAAAAATTTGAAAGTGATCTCCTAAATTATGTATTGAAGAATGTGCCAGATTCTTTCACATAACATACTAAGCTAACTTTTAAATTATTATTATTAACTGATTTGATCTTATATTTATTAATTTTCGGAATTATTCATTACAAATTATTATATATTATGGTTTAATTTGATGTGATATTAGAATATTTCCAACTATGCAATTTCATAATTACTAAATTTTCTTTGTAATACTACAAGATTTGCTTTTAGATTGATGTGACAACTGAAGATTTTTTATCATGTCACTAAGATTTGCTTTGAGATTGATGTGACCATTGAAGATTTTTGAAAGTGATGTTTGTTTATTCATAATTATTAGACTTTAATTTGATGTGATATTATAATATTTTCCTGAATTTCATAATTACTAAATCCTCTTTGTAATATTACAAGATTTACTTTGTGGGTGATGTGACTACTGGAGATTTCGGATTTTAGATTTAGATTTAGTGTGATATTAGAATATTTCCTATCATATTATTTTGAAGATTGTGCCAGATTCTTTTAGGATCTATATCATGATGCAAATCTACTAATAAGATTTGCTATCATTTGCTATCATCCTATTAAATTCTATAGATAATATATATCTATTTTATAAAATGATATAATATTAGCAGATTACTATCATAATTATTAGTAGATTCTATTTGGAGATTTGCATGCCATTATATATATATTCATTAGTCATTTCAGATTATAATTACTACTTTTAACTGATGTGACCTCTGGAGATATTCTATCATACCACTAAATTTGAAAGTGATGTTTGTATATTCATAATTATGTATTGAAAAATGTGCCAGATTCTTTTACCTAGCATATTTTTTCTCTTGTAATTAAAGCTATTAGTGGACAAGAGCATATTTTTCAAATTACCCCCGACATACAACGATTTAGATCAAGTGCTATATCTTTTAAAGTACTAAAAATTTTTCCTCTTAATTGTAATGTCAAAGGGAAGTCTCCTATAGAAAAAAATTTGCTCATCAAATATGAAGAACAACTGCAGTCTCCTACTGCTCACAAAGAAATTAACAGAGATTTATTTACAGAAACACCACCAGATGTAGAAATTTCTTCCAGGCATTTTTGCTATCATTTATATTAAGTAATATTTTTGATAAATTTGTATAAATATATTTTTTTCGCTTTTTTAACTTTAGTAAATATTTTTATGATCAGCTCAAGGCATTTTGTCGATGATATATCTGAAATACATCATCGTAAAAAACTTCGCCTTACGTAAGATATCTAATCTAAATTACTTTTCTTAATTATTTATTTATGATTATATATATATATATATATATATATATATATATATATATATATATATATATATATATATATATATATATATATATATATATATATATATATATATATATATATATAATTATAATTTATTTATAACATTAAATTTTTTACATTAATTGTAGGTTCGATGAAGAAGAACGTTCTGATAGAGAGACAAGATGAAGCATTATATACTACAAACAATTTACTAATATAATATTTATGTGCTGTATATAATATATGATGTTTAATCTTTAATACTTAGTTTAATATTTAGTATTTCTATTTTTTTTATATAATTTTAAACTATAAAGTATTTAAATTTCAATGAAGGATACTTTGTTAGATAAAGTGATATTTAGTAATTCTCAAAAATATTGTCGAAATTTTATATTTCTGGCTTTTCAAAATATATTGACATATTTTGTAAGATTGTATAAAATCTTTGTAATCCTTCAAAGAAACTTTAAATTAAATATAGTATATCTAATTTTTTCTATCTTTTAAATATAATAATTGTTTATATATTTTTCTAAAAAACTAATTATAAGCTATTTTAAATTTTTAAATTTAATAAATTATGTTTAATATCTAATTATTTTTTAGTTACTGCAGCGAAGCGCGGGTATTTAACTAGTATAAATAATAGTGTGTAGTTATAAATATGCAATGATGATATTACCTCTCTTATTAAATTTGAATTTTTAAAAGTTAAATTTTAAAATTTTAAAATTCAAAATTAAAATTTATAATTAAATTTATGTTTTAATTTTTAAATTATAAAATACAAATTTTTAAAATTTTAAATTTTAAATATTCAAATTTTAAATTTTAATTTTTTAAATTTTAAATTTTACGAAAAGGAAATCTGCGAGAGAAACTGTGCTAATGGGTTATCCCACCACCCTTTAAGGGGGGTGGGAACTGTTCCCAATTTTTTTGTATTATTACCGCATTTAAAAAACAAAAAGTGAAGCACTCAGGGTTATTTTTTAAACTAACCCTAAAATTTTTTGATATTTGCAGACTAACCTTTGCAAAAAAAAAAATTATAAAACTAATCCTCATTTTGCCAGCAGGGCGCCACGGAGGTGGAATGACCTGAATGCGCTGAGTCGTTCAGCGTCTTCAGAAAAACCCTGACGCTGAATAAGTCAGCGTCTTCATAGAATATGCTAAAGGCGCTGATTCGTTCAGCACCTTCAGCATATACTATGAAGGCGCTGATTCATTCAGCGCTTTTATCCTGAAGGCGTTGATTTATTCAGCGCCTTCAGCATATACTATGAAGGCTCTAAGGACTTGGCCAATTTTCGCGAAAATTGGCTAAGTCCTCAGATACAACTGCTAAAGGCGCTGAATAGTTCAGCGCCTTTAACATCATATGTTAAAGGCGTTGGTTGGTTCAACGCCTCTAACAAATATGTTAAAGGCGCTGAACCATTCGGCGCCTTTAGTGTTTTACACTAAATGCGTTGAGCGACTCAACGCCTTTAGTGTAGAACACTAAAGGCGCTGAACCATTCAGCGCCTTTAGCTAGAGCAGCATACATAGTTTTAGTGTACTTAAAAAAAAAATCCAAATTTGTACAACAAGTTGCAGACAATGAGAATTAGCATTCAAAATTCTAAAATAACATTCACAAATACCAAATGAAGGTCCAACAATCATAGCATTCATAAATCACAGTTGAGTAACAATGTGAAAATGAACATTACAAAAATGTCTATAATACAACCTTGACCTCAAAAGCTCAATTTTGAGCACGACCTCGACCTCGACGTCCTCGGCCACGCCCACGTCCACGCCCTTGCCCTCGCCCTCGCCCTCGCCCTCGCCCACGGGGAACAACAAGCTCGTTAATAGATATATCATCGAGATGCTCGACTGCTGCCAACTGATCGAGCTCCTCGATGATACCACCCTCATCCTGCTCAGCAATATGCTGGATCTCCTGTGGCGATGATGACGAGGGATGACGGCGTGAATATGTAGAAGCATATGAAGTCCGTGATACTGGTGGCGGGAGCGACGCTGACGTCGAAGGAATTGTCGTCGGGACCTGAATGATAGGAGATGGAGATCGTGGCACCTGAAAGAGTGTAAATAGTTTGATTTGAATTTGAAAACTTAATTTGAATTCTATGGTAAATGGTACCTGGTGACTCGAGGACGCTCCCTCATATGAAGGTCCGCCTGCCACTCTGGCCGTAGGTTCAGATGGTACATGCTGTAGTACCATCTGAATATTCTCGTTCATTTCTGTCAAAGTCCCATATGCGAACAGGCGGCGGTCGGTCATGCAATAACTGACCGACAATAGTATGAACCTGTCGTAGTGTGTCGGCCTGCATTTTAATTTAGAAATTAAATTTATATTAAATAAGTTGAACATGTTAAATTTATATATATAAATTATTATACCAGTCTCCTCTCGACATGCCCACGGGAATGAAAAGTCAGCGGAGGACGCTGTACTGGATGAGATATCCATCTTCTCGTAATCGTCCAGTACCACTGCATATATATGGATGCCGCATGCAGTGGGTCCTCACCAGCAGCTGGGAGCTGAGCAAAAATCTGTTTTACCCTCCCGGACCACCTCTCAATGTGGATAGCATGAAATGCGATCCAATCCTCATCCGGACGCCCACGTGATGTGATGCATCGGATGGACTCCACATTGAGAGGTATATGCTGGAGAAGACCGAACTGCCGCAGGACTCGGTCCGGCACGTGCATCTCGACAATGTGAAAGCAAATAACGACTGTTCTTGCACACCAGACTGCTGAGCCCTGCACACAGAAATCTGGTAATGTAGCTATAATCTCATCTGTGTACGCCATCCATATAACCTGTTAATGGACAAAATGATCAGTTAATATAAAAGTGCTGAAGAAAATATACTTAAAATATTCAATAAAACATCTACATACCTGCGCCTCTCGCTGCTGATCTAGCTCGTCTCTATAAAACTCAATGTCAGTCGTCCTGACATTGGTTCCAAAACGTAGTCCTCCAGCGTTGCCCCATCTAGATTATAAAAAACATATATTAGTTGCAATTATATTTAAAAGACAAAAATCTACTATAACAAATAAATATCTTACCGGCAACCCAGAGGTCGATCGACTATATCGGGCAGCGCTATGACGCCTGTAGGTCGGCCGATGTGAATATGGTCCCAAGCCCAGATCTAAAAAGTAACACCAGCGTGTTAATATAATAAATAAAATATACAATACCAATACATAAAGATAATACTGAAATCAAACAAATAGATTTTATACCTGCAAATGGTCCCAGAACAGTAACATTCGGCCTTTCCGTTCAGCGCGGCATCTGCAAGCGTTCGATATAGATGGGTCAGCGTCGCAGCACCCCACGCATACGCGCCGCAGATATCAAAGTCAGCTAAAAGTGGTAGCCACTTTAGATGAACTCTATATCCGCTAGGGTTTGGAAACAAACTACCCCCGATCTGATATAGCATGTATGCACGGGCCGTAGCTGCGACTGCTCCGGCAGGGGCATCTAGAGATAAATGATGAAAATGCTGATATAACCAATCTAGAGATACCTGTGACTCCTTGATGTCACTAGGTACCACCCCCAATAAATCTGCGCAGATAGTTGGTCAATCGTGAAGCGTAGATCCCGACACCGGCACACCATGGACACGGAGACCCGAAATAACCGCCACATCCTGCAGTGTGACGGTCATCTCACCGTGGCGGAAGTGGAAGGTATGGGTCTCCGGTCTCCACCTCTCAGCAAGGGCGCCCAGCAGAGCCTGATCCAGCACTAATCGTCTAAGTCGTGATATCCCGTAAAAATCCAAACTAACGGAGTAGATCTATTACAGCTGGATGGTCAAGCTCTCACTGGTTCAGCTTGCGCCCATGCTCTGCGAATAAGACAACACGATAGCCCTGTGATGCAAAAAAAATATATAGTTAGCTCATACATCAATTCAGCTTATTTACATTATGGAAAAAAGAAAATGAAATTTTATAGCTCTTACCTCAGTCTTGATAAATGTGGACCTATGGCGATGCTGCTCTACTATGACAGACGGATCAACTGGCCCCGCGTCCTCGTGATCTGCCATCTGCAATAAGTAATCTACATATTAGTAACATGATAGCTAAAAAAGAGCAACTATTAAGACAAGATAAATAAAATTGTGGAAGTCATACGCCGACGTCCTTGTTGCACTCTTTGTATATTTTGTGGACAAGTGTTCCTATAATGTCCTGCCTGTTTACAAATGGAGCATGTTCCTCGTCGGCCACCCCCCTCGTCCATTATATTGCGAATACGTGTAGATCGTGGATGACCATTTTCCTTCGTATAGGAGGCGGTACAATCGGGGGACCTTGGGGTCGTGGTCAGTGTCGTCTATCAGGAACAGGATGAAAATGTGGTGCGTACGTCGCACAATAGCAGTCCGTACTATACCAGACTGAACAAAAAATATGATAATCTAATCTCATATGTGTTGTACTACAAACTGCTAAGATATGCGAGCAAGGTACTCCCGTTAGATGAAAATCACCACATGAACATTGTGCATTTGTTCCATTCACGATCACTTTGAAGGAGAAATCTTCAGATCTGACTTCAAATTCTATTAGTCCAAATCGGTCAACCCGATGTCCCCGCGCCGTATCTATATTTTCGGTAATTATTCTTTTGATATTAGGGGTTAGCGCGTCCGTCATACTTTCACCGTAAGCACGGCGATAAAAAAAAAACTTATTCAGCTTATAAAATGTAGACGCAACAAAAGCGGTGATAGGCAAACCACGACTGCCCTTAAGTACCTGATTTAACGATTCAGATAGATTCGTAGTATTCATTCCAAACCGACGGCCTCTATCAAATGCCTTTGCCCAGTACTCTTTATATCTATCAAGATCATGGACCCACTACCAAGCATCGTAATCCAACGTTTCTAATTCTTACTTCAACTGATTATATTCCGTCGGTGTTGAACCAATTCCGATCTGCCAAAATTTATCTAACAAAGTTTTATTTTTGAAACGCTTATTCATATTTGCTTTCATGTGTCGAAGACACCAACGATGCGCGTGACCCTGTGCTGGAGGATAAATAGTAGCCACTATTTCCCTCAATCCATGAAATCGATCAGATATAAAACAAATGGCTCTATCGCGGGTAACATAATGACGCAGGTTTTGCAAAAACCATCGCCAACTCCCGCCATTCTCGCCCTCACAAATTGTAAATGCCAAAGGATATAGTCCATTATTTGCATCTACAGCCGTCGCTATCAACGCATGACCTTCGTATTTGTTGTACATATGTGTGGCATCGATACTCACTACCGGCCGACATTGTGCAAATCCATGAATCGAAGGTCCAAATGACCAAAAAACACGACCAAAGCGACAAATCCCATCAGCGGGCCACCTATGTTCCAGACGCCATAAAGTACCTCGATTAGATTCCTTCACCATATTAAGGTAACGAGGCAAGTTTGTGTATGATTGCTCCCAGCTCCCATAAATAAGCTGTAATGCTTTACTCTTTGATTATCAAGCCTTCCAATATGTTATGTCAACATGGTAAGTCTCTCGCACCGTTTCTTGAATTTCTTTTGGTGTCATATTAAGTCTAGCCTTTAATGTAGGGAGAATCAATTGATATATAAGGCTCGAATTACAATTACGGTGTGCCGCGTTCAGCATTGGAATTACACATGTGTGTGGACCAGCATATGTTTTAACCCTAAAGTACGTCGTATCTTTAGGTACCGAAGCATGTAATCTCCATGCACATCCCTCTACGAAGCATTTGACAGTATAAGTCGTTCTAGTATATTTCAAAACTTTCATTTGTACATTATGATCAATATGCCACCGGTCTAGAGCATTCAATAAAGATGCCTTATCACGAAAGACGCGGCCAACCCAAGTCCCGTCAATGCAAGGGAGACCAATATTGATTTGTCGAATATCACCCTCGGTAGGATCTACAACATACTGATTCATCTAATTATTATCTGTAGGAAAACGTTCCGGATGATCAACAAATTCAATTTCCTCGTCAGGATTGTCAACATATTCGTTGCTTATTTCTAGTTGTCTATTTCATTAAAAATGGCATTTGCAAGATAATTTAGCCCTCCATCATGATCATCATCTATATCATATGATGGATCATTCAAATCTTCATCCTCACTACTATTGTGATCATCATTGATTGGTGAATCCTCATGATTAATATTACTATCACCACCCCCGTCAACATTAGCATCTCCTTCATCAATATTTTCACCTCCTTCGTCAACATTAGTACCAAAATCATTAATAGCAGGATTATTCTAATGTTCATATGAAGTAGATAATCTACACATTTGGTAAACATTACCACCTCCACATCCCATTAATTTAAAAATTACTTAGATTTGTACTTACCCCCAATCATAAGGTTCTAGTTGTAAATGAAACAATTCAGGTTCTAGACGGGAAGTCGTGCATTGTCCGCGTGAGGTCGTGCATTGTCCACGTGAGGCGTGCATTGTCCACGTGAGGTTGTGGCTTGCGTGTGTGTGGTCGTAGGTGGCACACATGTGGTCGTTGGTGGCACACTAACCGAGCAAGTTACAACACTCTCAATAGGTGAATACTCACTTTCTCTACAGTATATATAATGATTAAGTCCAATTACAGAAAATTACAAATCACCAATTTATTATGTTATTTTACTAACCTTGTAATTCTTACACCACATTGGCTTAGAAAATTTGGATCATCCATTACATTGGCGGAAGGACCCACATCAATATAATTGTGGAGCATTCTCGTGTAATAACCTTGCGGTTCAAAATTTTCCGACGGGTGTAGCTCTTTCTCAATGTATACCGTCACAAAATCATAATGTTCATATAATCCAATCATTCCCTCTAATGATTCATCATCTACTACTTCGTGAGCTAAATATTCATTACCGACACTGGGACAACGAATAGTAAATTTTAAACGAAATTCTTCTCTTCTACAATTTGTTAAACGATACATTCTCGTCTCGAAACTAGTATATGTAGAATCAGAAAATATTTTGGACCATTCTCATCGATAACTAACTGTCCATCCCAATGAACACTTAGCGACATGCGACGATTAGCCATTTTAACTACAAAAAAAATTAAGCACTTTAAAATAATAATTTGAACTTCACCGTGAGAGAGCGACAATGAAACCTCTCACAGTGAGATCTCGCAAGGTAATGCTAAGGGCGACAGTGCGCGATCTCGCGCGGACACAGTAAAATCTCTCGCATAGTGAGAGATCCCTCACTGTGAGATATCCCTTACTGTGAGAGTTCACTGTGAGAGTTCTCTCACAGTGAGGACTGTGAGAGTTCTCTCACAGTGAGGGATCTCTCACAGTGAGATAACTCTCTCATTGTGAGAGATCCCTCTCACAGAGAGGGACACTATGAGCGATCTCACAGTTCTCTCTCTCACTGTGAGGGGATCTCTCACTGTGAGAGAGAGAAAGAGAGAGAGAGAGAGAGAGAGAGAGAGAGAGAGAGAGAGAGAATAGAGAATAGAGAGAGAGCGAGGCTCACAGTGAGAGATGTAGAGAGCGAGAGAGACGGCGACGGCAACAATGTGCTTCCTCTCGGCGACGGCGAGAGGAGAACGGCACTGTGCGGGAGAGGAGATCGGCACTGTGCTCCGCGATACTGTGCGGGAGCACGGCGACGGC
The DNA here is from genome assembly GCA_029204045.2 of Tillandsia leiboldiana. Classification (NCBI taxonomy): domain Eukaryota; kingdom Viridiplantae; phylum Streptophyta; class Magnoliopsida; order Poales; family Bromeliaceae; genus Tillandsia; species Tillandsia leiboldiana. Next base: position 13,840,699 of record CM055078.1, read on the forward strand.
GATGGCGATGGCGATGGCGACGGCGACGGCGAGAGGTGAATGACACTGTGCGGGAGAGGAGATCGGCACTGTGCTCCGCGGTACTGTGCGGGAGCGGAGGGAAATGAGGAGATCGGCACTGTGCGGGATTGAAGAGAAGAAATGAGCGCCTGCTGCCCGCGCGGGTGGGTATAGTGGAGAAGAAGGCGCTGAATAGTTCAGCGCCTTTAGTAGTTATATCTGAGAATTTAGCCAATTTTTGCAAAAATTGACCAAGTCTTAAGCGCCTTCATAGTATATACCGAAGGCACTGAATGGATCAGCACCTTCAGGCTGAAAGCGCTGAATGAATCAGCGCCTTAATAGTATATGCTGAAGGCGCTGAATGAATCAGCGCCTTCAGCATATACTATGAAGGCGCTGATTTATTCAGCGTCTTCACAGGGTTTTCCTGAAGACGGTGAACGACTCAGCGCCTTCAGGTCGCCCCACCTCCGTGGCGCCCTGCTGGCAAAAGGAGGGTTAGTTTTATAAAAAAAAATTTGCAAAGATTAGTTTGCAAATATCAAAAAATTTTAGGGTTAATTTTAAAAAAAAACCTCTGGGTTCTAAGATGAAAATGGAACTTGAATTACTGTGCTGGGACCCAAAAAAACAGATAAATAGCTGTAAAATATCCTAAAAATTAATTTTTAAACTAAAAAGGTATTTTTACTAACGGGACTAGATGTTTAGGTTCGGATCGAATTAGGATTCAAATCTTTTGGGGTTCGACTCGAGCCCAAATCTTATAACGCTAGCAATCAAAGGGAAAACCTTATCCACATGGAGCAAGACCATAGTACGTGTGGCTTAAAGCACTTGAACTCTCAACCATACCTGCACCCAAAACAAGAGAAAAGAATAACATATGGGAGGCCAAAAAGGGAACAAAAAAAAAAAAAAAAAAAAAATACTGCGGAGAGAGCATCAGGAATGGCTTCCACTGCTTCCTCATTCCTCTCCCCAGCTGGTCTATCAATCCAAGGCTGGGCAATGAAGAGAAAAGCCGGACGATGGAGGCGGTCGCTGTCTGTAGCTGCGCAGCAGCAGCAGCAGCAAGAACTGCTCCAAGAACAAGAACAGCAGAAGCCAAGTGATCAAACCACCTTGCCGCAGCAGCAGCAGCAGCAGCAGCAGCAGGAGCCAGCAGCAGCAGCAGCTGGTGTGCAGCGGCAGCCGCTGGCGAAGAGCAAGAACATGAGCAGGGAGTACGGCAGTCAATGGCTGAGCAGCGTCACCCGCCACGTGAGGATCTACGCGGCGTACATCGACCCTGTCACCTACGCCTTCGACCAGACCCAGACGGACAAGCTCACCCTCATCCTCGACCCCGGCAACGAGTTCGCATGGACCCCCGAGGCGTGCCAGAAGGTCTACGCCTGCTTCCAGGAGCTTGTCAACCATTACGAGGTAATTGCAGATACCCGTATCATCTCCGAATCACCGAGAACATTTAGGATGTTTTCGTTTAGCTCCCAGCCTTTTAATTGATCCAATTCGGTCACTAACACCTGTATTGCATTGCAATCTTACCCTTTCATCAAATTAAGCCATCAAGTCGAATAAGAAGCTTAAAACTTGTTTAGCAACAATGAGATGATGAGAGCAATTGAATTTCACCCAATTTAGCAGAAAAATTTAAAGCAAAAGGATAAGATAGAAATGAATTCAAAGGTTTGAGGCCAATTATATCAGAAACTTAAAAAAGGTTGGGGACCAAACTGAACTACACACACACACACACACACAAAAAAAGGATTATCCCTGGAGTAATTTACTAAAAAACTTATTGAGATGAAAAGTGTGCATATGGCGAAGCACATCAGAATCAGAAGCTAAAATCCTCCGATGCACCCTGTCAGATAACCGTTAATATAGAGTACCAAGAGCCCACATAACATTGAATCAAAGGAAACAAACTAAAACAACAATTTCACAAATACAATCAAAGAACACCAACACAAACAAAAGGCCCTAAAAACTGAATCGACATTCAATAACAGCATTTCATTTATTTCCGCTTGTTCATACTATATCATTATATTCTCTACTGTTTGGTTAGCTCAGCGCTGCTCGCTCATACGGTGGGACTAACAGATTTATTTCCTGGTGCATAAAAGGGAGCTCCCCTGTCGGAGTACACGCTCCGTTTAATAGGTTCGGACCTCGAGCACTACATACGCAAGTTGCTCTATGATGGGGAGATCAAGTACAACATGAATGCGCGGGTCCTCAACTTCAGCATGGGAAAGCCGCGTGTCAAATTCAACAGCAGCCAAATCCCAAATGTACAATAGAATGCCATAAACTTTGTAATCTATGATTCTAATTGATGCGAAAGCGAAATGTATACACACGCCGCACCAATCGTTAATAAGTGCCCAAGCATGATGTTACTAGAAACAAAAATCCCAGGTTGAGCATATACATTTACAAAAAAAACCATAACTTTTACCTTCGATAGTTAATTTATACTGATGAGAGGGCCTGATTTTTTTTACAGAACGCGATAAACATGTCTCCAAACTCATCTTCCAGAAATTTTCAATTTGAACTCTGGTGCGAAACTGTTTTCTTGCAATCATTGTAAGGCACTGACTTGTAGCTTGTGGATGCAGCTACCCACGGCATAAATGCTCCTTCATGCCCAACATTCTACAGAGAAATATTTCATTATCAAACCAAATTTGCACAACCCGAAAATGAAGAGTCTCACCAAATAAAATTGCCATCAAATGACATAAAAAACAACAATGTTAGCATAGCAACCCAGGTTAATGTAACAAAGTATTTTTTACGTTTCAGCTATAAACTACCGACAGCAAGTTGCGTACACTAAAAACAAGGTGACTAGAAGTTATTTCTTCACATAAAGAGCTGGATTGCAAATCATAGTATCTATTTTGATGATTCAGGTGGGACTACATGGTACCCAAGAGTTACCCTGATAAATATATGCAACAATTCAAACAGAATACAAGTTCTTCAAAATTTCAAACGAGGTCTAACAACATAGCCCAAATTATGTAAGCCCAAGATATTAAGATTAGCAAGCAAATCTCATATACCATTTATCACTTCCCAACATTTTCCAATATGGAACTATTGGAGTGTGACAAATCCACATTTCACATAGTATAGAAGAATGTGCCACATGAGAGAATACTTATTTACGCATTTTTACAATTTGATAAATTTTGTTTTTAACTAAAGTTTTATACACCAAAAGTTCTCATTACAGTTAGGCACGATTTGCACATGCAAAGTGCACCAGCATATTATGCATAATTGTGCAGTATCAGCATGTGTTGAATGCTAGCACAATAAAGGGGTTCAATATGTGTGGCATTCTGGCATACACCCGGACTGAACATTCCCAAGCCACAGCACAAAATTATACAATTAGCACCTGTATTTAAGTGATTAGTCATTTACGGCAATAATGATTGATCCTTAGTATGAATTATGGTGTTCGCTCTAGGCACAAATCCTCTGCATTTGATATCTAACCCCAGCGTTTACACATCAAGTCATCAACTAAGTATTTTGCCACAATATCAAATAAATGAGCTCTGTTATGCATGCCAATGACGTAAGTTTCTGATAACAAAACTTATTCCACTAAGATTCTCATTGTTTTCATTCTCACAATGGATAACCGAGTCCCAAAGGAGAGAGCCTTCCAAGGTACTCCATGGGGTATTATAAGGCCTCGTCTCAAAGGATACTCTAGTTTCAATCGATACCAGTCATCTTTTAGTTTGAAGAGTTAAGATTGGTAAGTTCTTTGTACAAACATTGTTTGAAAAGGCGCGCCTAAGACAAACGCCTTGGCGCCTAGGCACGAGACACGGGCCTCAGCACCTCATGGCAGCTGAAGCGCACGCGTGCCTTACATGTGCCACGTGATATTTAAGTTTAATGGGTCTAGAGCAGGGTTTAAAGTGCCGCCCGTGCCGCAGCGGCACGTACCGTGCCCCTCAAATGGAGGCACGGTACAGGAGGGGGTATCGGCCCCCCCGTCTCCAGCGATACCTTTGGGTATCGCTCGAGACATGGCGATACCCAACAGGGTATCGCCGTGCCGTGCCGAGCGGCACGGCAGTTTTTCCACATGCGTAGAGTTTTTTCTTTTTATTATTTTTTAAAAAAATCACATATTGTACGGTACATATTTTTTGTTTTTTGTTTTAATCTTTAAGAGATTTAGATTATTTTGTTCACTAACTAATTTAGATTGTTAGTAAATATGAGTATCTTTAAGAGATTTAGATTATTATTATTTACTAACTAATATAAAAAAGTAAAGAGATAAGATAAAATGAGAATGTGGTTATAAATCAGATTTTTAAAAGATTTAAATTATTATTATTTACTAACTAATAGCAATCTAAATCTTTTAAAGATTTAGGTTTTATGATTAAAAATATTTTTTATCTCTTTTCCTTTTTATATTAGTTAATGAATAATAACAATCTAAATATTTTAAAAATCTAATCGGTACCCACATTCTCATTTTATCTTATCTTTCTACAATAATAACCTAAATCTCTTAAAAATCTGACTCGTACCCGCATTCCTATTTTATTTACGTATCTCTTTATAATTTTGTTTGAAATTAACTTAATCATGAAAATTATAGCTAAAAGCGGTCCACCGTCTTCTGTATGCGGCGCTGATATGGCAAGCTGATATGGCAAAAATAGGATTAGTTTTACAAATAAAATTTTGATAAAATTATTTCGCAAATTATAAAATTTTAGAGGATTATTTTGAAAAAAAACTCCATTGTACTTTATATATAAAAAAAAATATCAATATGTTAATTGGTGAGTATAGTTAGCTATATATATAGCCAATATTCATAATTTTTTGACTAAACATTTCAAAATAATATTATAAGAGCTTATTGGGAACAAAAAAAATAAAAAAAAAACGTGTCATAACGTGCCACTGGGAGATCATGCGTATCTATCGGCACGCAAGCGTGCCACGTGTCGACACGCAAGCGTGCCGGTACCGTACCGTGCCAGGCGGCGAGCGGCACGCCCCCGTGCCACGGCACTTCGAACCTTGGTCTAGAGTTTGTATTTTTGGGTCTTGAATATTTTCAATATATTCTAAAATGTTATGGACTGGTAAAAAAATTTCTAATTTGAACTCTTTCTTCTCCTTTTCTCTTGGTCATTTTCTCTTCTCCCCAATGACAAAAAGGTAGCAAGCACTTTTAAATTAAAAGTTGAAACATATATTTTTTTTCTTTTAGTTTGAGAATATTTATGCATGAGATTTTTTTACTTCTTTATGGTTATTTTGTTTTTGTATGGCTATTTTGAATTTTTCTTACATAAAATATCAATTTAAACTAGGCTTGTTAAGAGTATTTTATTTTTATTAGAAGTGCGCCTCACCTTCTTGTGGAGTGCCTTGCGCGTAAGCTCCAGAGAGCCTTTGCACCTTTTTGCATCTCGCGCCTTTTCAAACACTGTATATAAATCTCAGTTCACATAGAATGTTTATCTAGAGTAAGCTTAATAAGAACAATTTTTGTTGGGGAGGAGAGGTGGAAGCAACCAGGATACTAGTTCTTTTCCTACAAAACCAAACTAATCCACGCCAATATTGGGCATTTAAATAACTTCTCAAACATAACAGCTTTGTCTATTGCTAAGCTTCTTTGATACTCGCAATTGAGCATTTAAATAATCTAAACCTTTGAAAATCGTACCTGTAACCAAAAGAAGAATCCACGCAACAGACTCAAGCCCCTATGAGGACCAGCACAATCCACCTGTCTGGCAAGATCTGTAATTGGCAGGGGGAAAAAAGTTCATCAGCCATTCTTTGAAACATTTGAGTTGATACAAAATATAGAAAAATAAGGAATTAAGGCATTATAGTTTGTTCTGAACTATCAAGGACATGTTAGTTATATAGGTGAGATCTGTGGAAGTTTAAAATAGACTAAGCACAATCAAGGACATTTGCTGGAAACTGGAAATATAAGAAACAGATAACAAGCCCCATATCCAACTCAAGATTGGAGTGGTGACCGGCAACCAAACTTTAAAGGAGACTTCAGAGCTCTCAAAAGCACCATATTCTAAAATGGGTCACACAAGCATAGAGTTTATTTCTCATTAATGATATACTGTGAATAAAAGGATAGTATGAAACAGTAGCGTAATAAATTTTGCTATTTTCTAAAATAATATACTTGTACATATATATTAAATCAAAATTTGTTACTGGAAAGCAACTATAAATGCATATCTAGCGTTAAGAACTGTGATACCAGGAGATTAAAATGCATACATCATATTAAACAGTAAAGAATTAAACAAGAGAAAACAGAGAAGCAAGCAACCTCTACATAGACAGGTAAGGGAAAGCTTCGTGTAATACACTAATACCTAACTTATTTATCGTCCAAAGATCTGGCCAAGACTTGGGTGATATATTGAAAGGCAAACATTAGGATGAATGGAGAAAATTTGAATGTACCACGGTTAATGATAGTCCTTTTCTTCTTGAAAACTAGGCAAAGCTGCATGTACCTATGGTTCGCATGTGGTGAGAAAACAAAGCCCTGCATGGCCTATATCTTTTGTGCAGAGTACTTAGCCATGCAGCACATGTTTAAAGCACACAATAAGCATCATTTCGTTTTCAGGACCATATGCCATGTTATTTTGTATAGGATTGCTTGTACCACAGGACACTTTGTAGAAAGTTAGCCTTATTGAGGTTTACTAGGCTACAGATAATTGTGAGGTTGCATTGAGCTAAAATAATTGTGAGGTTGCATGGCCTATATCTTTTGTGCAGAGTACTTAGCCATGCAGCACATGTTTAAAGCACACAATAAGTATCATTTCGTTTTCAGGACCATATGCCATGTTATTTTGTATAGGATTGCTTGTACCACAGGACACTTTGTAGAAAGTTAGCCTTATTGAGGTTTACTAGGCTACAGATAATTGTGAGGTTGCATTGAGCTAAAATAAAATATGACTCTCAAATTTTTTCCTTTGGTTCTCTCTTGAAGGCTCGCTAATGAAGCTTATTCTCTAACTCCCACATCGAGATCCCATTTATGTATGCACACATAGAAAAATACATCGAGAAACAAATATAAGAAAGGATAAATAACTAACTATACATGCACTCGGAGAATTTACCTGGGTAATGATCAAAATATGAATAGCCCAACGCATTCGTTGAATAAGGTATGGACATGTTTCGCAACTCCTTGAACTTCGTTATATGTATGCGACGAGTCGCCATCGTCATAAGATTGTCATATTCACTCTGATCGAATGGCTCTCGAAGTACACTCATCAGCCTGCTCTTGAACTCAGATGGTACCCTACCGAGGATCTCTTCGGGACAGCCATCGTTTTTCAAGGTCTGTAGCTCCACGATGTCATCAAGAGTAACAATAACAATAAGATTAGTAATAAGACACCGAAAATCAAAATCCATATACAATTTTTTATTAAAACCAATCAGCATGAGAAGGAAATCATTACAAGAACATTTGTGGGGATCTTCGGAGATTCATTAGAAAGGCCGTTAAGCTTCAGCGCCATCTCATTGGATACATGTTCGCTTTCTTTTTCGACAACTTCAGATTCAACTAACAACTCCTCTTGCCTCTCTTGCTCCTTGATTTCTTCTTCTTTGACATCTTCTTCCTCCTCCTCATCCTTCTTCTCTTCTTTTTCTTTTTCTTCTTCTTCTTCTTCCTCCTCCTCCTCTTCATACCTAACAATCGCATTGTTATCCAATTCAAGAACCATTTTCCCATCCACAACCCGGACGTGATCCAAGAAAATCCGATAGCTATCGTCGACCAACGAGATCCGAACATCAAACTGATCGGCGGGGTCAGGGCAAGAAGCAGCGATCTCGCTCGAGTTCGATCCCGAATCCGCCCTCGTCCGCTTCGTCGTCGTCGTCGCCGTCTTCTTCTTCTTCTCGCTGGGGCAGGAACTCGGCCCGTTCGCGCTGCCGTCTCCGCTGCGATGAGATTGGATGATCTCGCTCGAATCCTCGTCATCCTCGTACTTGATACGCAAATGCGAGCGTGAATCCTCGCAGATCATCTCGAGAACGTAGGACTTTCCATCGACGCGGAGGTGCTCGAGGAAGAGCTTGTAATCGGGGTCGGCGTCGTCGCCCATGGCGATCGCAGATCTCGTGAATCGATCGGAGGAGACGATGAGAAGGAGCTCGCGATCGGAGATGGCTACTTCTTCGACGGATGATCTGAGGGGCGATCGATCATGGCGCTAGGGTTTAGGGTTTTGGGGAAGGATTGGGGAAGGATTAGGGAAGGGGTTTGTGGTGCTCTCTTTGAGGAAGGAGTGAGATTATGGGAGGGAAAAGCGGAATGGAACGGTGAGTTAAATGGGCCGATTGCAGCCCATTAATAACCTAATGGGCCTTAAGCGGTTACACATTATATGGGCTCTGAATATAAATTGGTAATATTTAGGTTAAAAGGATATTAATTAAAGAAATTTATGATTATTTGAAAGTAGCTATAATACTTCTAGAAGTAAACATAGAACGTTGCCCTTTATCTAATTAAGCTATTTGAACTTTCTAGACTCCCAATTTTGCGATTTTTAAACTCCATTCAAACGGTCATAAATTTCATAACTTCTAATTTGAAATTAGGATGTAAATTTGAGACCACTTATTACCAGGTAAATGATGTTGTTAGATCATGAGATTCAATTTCTAAATTGTTCAAATAATTTAGATTAAGTTAAAAAGTGCTAATCATCCGTTTGAGTACTCCAACGATGATTCGGAAGTAAATTTTAATAAACTTTTCTTTTTTCAATAAGTATTCTAGCTTTCAATACGACGATGTATAGATTTAAATATTTGCTACTCACAATTTCTTGCCCCAAAGGGCCCCTCGAATGCAACATAGAATAAATTCTCTCAACATATTGAAATTATTCCAAGAATTTTTGTAGATGGTTGTTTTAATCACTTAGTTTCCAATATTTTGGTCACCCTGCAATTTATCATCCAATGATTGTTATTAGCACGTGTTTATAATATTATACGCAAATTATTGGTCTTGCCCGGTCAAAAGCAAACTGATTCCAAAAAGAATGTGTAAATGTTTTAATGCAAGAGCTAATGTTGTATCCTCATCTTGTCAATTATTTTTTTACTTACTAAACATTCAAAAAAAGTTACATTTTAAAATTAAGGGTTATAAAATTTACACTCTTTTTTTGAATGCGTAGATAGCATATTTTGAGTTGGAAACTTATTTTTAGACTACAAGAAGGCTCTAGAAACCCTAACTTGTTCACTTTAATAATAGTTGGAAGACAATTATTGGATGATTGTCCACGTCGAGGCGATGATAATGTGAAGATAATGTTATCTTGATCAATAACATCTCAAGTCCTTTTCTTTTCATTGATGAGTATAGTACACCTTAATTTTCGATGTAATTTTTTATGGTCCAAGGCTTTGCCTCCCTTCGCTTTCGTTTCACAGAGGAGGCAAATGTTTGCCGCAAGATCACAGCAGACTATAGTGGTCGAAAAACACTATTCTAAACAGAATAGTTTCACATCGGATGGAAAAATGATTATAATTATATAAGAAACAGATAGTAATAATAATTCAGTTTAAATATTCTGGTACCGTGGTTAGAATCTGAACGGTGTTAAATGCAAACGTAGTTTAGCATTTGGGCCTAATAGGCCACAAAGTCCTAAGAGGCCCATTAGTTATTCGATCTTACGCTGAAATACGTTTTCAGGCCCATAGGCTCAATTCAAGCCCTTTTTGTTTTTTTGGGTAAGCTCGTAGTCACATCGCATATATTTGTAGGCAACAAGCCAGTTAAATGCCGCCAAACCATTTGGTACTCCAATAGTGTGACTCTTGGAAGATACCCTGGTGACTCAAAAGGCACATAAAACACGAGTTCAAAGCTCTCGAGGTAGTAGCTATCTGTTTCGTTTATTTTTGAAATAAATTTAGTCTGAAATATGAAGCAATTAGGCTTCGAACTTGAATCTCGGATATCAACCAGCAAGCTCTTTGCCACTTACTCTAGAGACGATCGATAAAAAGTAAGCTTTTTATTTTCTTAGTTTTGTCCGGACAATTCTAGTTCAATTTTTTTTTTTCGAGAGAAAAAGTTAGCATGCTATCCGTTTTGTTCATCTTTTTAGAAATAAACTTAGCTGAAAATTATAAAGCAATTAAACTTCGAACTTACAATTTCGAATACCAATTATCAAATCCTTTGTCGCTTGCACTAGAAACAGCACCGGTGTTCTAGTTTCATCCTATCAATTTGGGCATAGCATTAGGATACAACTTGTTTAAGTCTATAATAATTTTTCTTGATTTTACGGTCCAAATCTTATTTTTGGCAATACTATATTTTATTTTATTTTTTTGAGAGAAAGGTAGCATGCTATCCGCTTCGTTTATTTTTTAAATAAACTTTAGCTGAAAATGTGAAGCAACTAGGCTTCGAACTCGGGTTTCGAGTATCAACCATCAAGTCCTTTACCACTTGCACTAAAAATGGTTGATAATACTACATTTTATTACAAATGAATATTGTATACAAAGACACTTTTTCTTTACTTTTCAACGGAAATTATACTTTATACTTTGACTGAAACAACGCGATCTTTCTGCAACTTCAAACGGAGCCTCAGAAGGTAGATGAGTTTATGAATTACTTGTTATGAAATGATTGTACAAACTCATGAAAGTAGCCACCCAACACACACAAATTTGAATGGACAAGCATCATTGGCTTGCATCAACAAGCATTTATTAATGATCTCAATGTGGAACCCATCTCAATAATACACAGCTCATCTACAGTAACAGGGAGGCATTAACATTACCCCACCACATAATCACTCACTCTTCAACCACAACAGCGCATGACTACAAGCTGCAGTCCGAAGCTGATGTTAGCTTGCGAGAGTAGCTACAATCAAAAGCAGTTCAATGGTTGTTCCTTGCAAGCAAAATATTAAGCAACTACTACTAACAACTACTTGGAAAAGGATTTAAGAAAAAAAAAAAAAAATTAAAAAGAAAAGAAAAAAAAAAAAGGCAAAGCTGGGGAAAAAGCTAAAGCACTTTTTAGGTTGGTGCAGGGAGGTGGGGATCTGAACCCACTGGTAAATAATAATAATAATAAAAAGAGCCGTTGGAATTCGCATAGAGGCTTCGAATTCAAAACAGAGAGAGCGGGGCCACGTGTCGTGGGCGCGTTCCATGTGACGTACCGGCTGTATTTGTGCCGATTTTAAATTTTAAATTTTCGTATGCATATATATACTCTGAAAATTAAGCGTGAGAATATAAATATTTGCAGAAAAAAAAAAACATCAATAATTATATATATATATATATATATATATATATATATATATATATATATATATATATATATATATATATAATTTAATTAAAATACTATCGATAGCATTAAATAATTGGTACTATCGAATTTTTAATTCTTTGATGAAAAGATGTACGGTTTGGATTATAGTAATTCTTTAAGATTTTTACTATTCAACCAACGATTCACTAAATCCCAAAAAACCACTATCCATAGTTAGTTAATTCGGATTCGGCAAAAATTCGGTACGGATATAATATGGATAAAATTCGTATCATAATTTTAAAATTCGTTGAAAAATTCGGCTAAAAAACGGGCTCGTCAATTATTCGGATACGTGATTTATACGAAAATAATACGTTCACTAATTAAAAATTCGGGATAAAAAATTCGGCTATTAAATTAAAAAAAAATTAAACAATTTATACTATTAGTATAAACAATTATAATTTTTTAAAATAATTTAATCAATTTATTCAGAAATAAATAAAATATTCATTTAGAACAAAAAAAAAAAAATATAATTTTAAATTATTCCCGACAAATAATTTTAATTCGGATTTTCAATAATTCATGAATAATTCGTGAATTAACTAACTATGCTTTGAAAAAGAACGAATTTTTCACCCAAAAATTCGTAATTCGTGAATAATTCGCGAATAATACTTTTGATTCAAAAATTCGCGAATTATTCCGAATTTTTGAAAAAAGTCGGAAACGGCACGTTTAATTCGGATTCTCAATAATTCGCGAATAATTCGCGAATAATTCGCGAATTAACTAACTATGCCACTATCATCCTAACCGCACATCTCTTAATTCAATGACTAAAAAATTGGTAGTACCAATAACTTGGTACTATCAATAGTATTCCAACTTACATAATTATATATATATATATATATATATATATATATATATATATATATATATATATATATATATATATATATATATATATATATATAGATATATATAGTAAAGTTTATATACTTTTAAAAGTATAAACACATTAATATTTATAAATTTTTTATCATTAGATTTGTATTGGGATTTGTGTTTTGTACTTTTTTTTTCTCTCATTTTAGTTGACTTTACAAAAACACAAATCCCAACACAAATCCAATAATAAAAAATTTACAAACATGGATAGTCTGTGCTTTTAAAAATATATAAACTATATTATATATATATATATATATATATATATATATATATATAGTAGAACTTATATGCATTTAAAAATACAAGCACATCCATATTTATAAATTTTTTATCATTAGATTTGTATTGAAATTTATATTTTTACTTTATTTTTTCTCTTTTTAGTTAGTTTAATAAAAACATAAATTTCAATACAAATTTAATAATAAAAAATTAACAAATATGAATAGGCTTGTATTTTAAAAGCATATAAACTCTAAATTTGTGCTTATTTTTTGAAAAAGTGAAACAAAATATTCATGTACTTTAAGCATTCTATCTCTTTTTTTTCTCTACCTCCTCATCTAGGGCTATATCTCCACCCCCGGTAGCAATTTCGAACGTTCATTCCATCTCAGCCGCCTCCACACCAATTTCTTTATCGCGTCTGCACTGCAAATGCCTCACGAGCGAGAGGAACGCGACAAATTTGACTCGCTTATTGTTTCGGCAGAGATGGTGACGAGGAGGACAACAATCGTTGGTCGAGAATATCTCCGAAGCATGTTTGTGGGTAGCGTAGTTGACGACGACGATATTGTACTCGTAGTGAGAGAAAAATATTTAACACACGATATGATATTGTACTATTTATTAAACAATTACAATATTTAAATATATATTGTATTATTTGGTAAAAAAAATTACACTATTTGCACTATTAAACGGTAAACAATATAACTTTCTTACTAATTAAATAGTACACCATGTTGACTGTCTCTAGTGTAAAGAACAAAGAGCTTGGTGGTTACTATACGAGGTCCCGAGTTTGAAACTTATTTCATATTTTCTGTTGATTTTATTTAAAAAAAAAAATAAATGAAGTAAATACTATGCTATCTTTCTCTCTTAAAAAATATATATATATATATATATATATATAATATAATATATATTCAAATAGTAGTAGTGTAATATCGCGCCGTCCGCTAGAATTTTCTTTTTTACTATTACCACCACTACTACAGCCACGCTCACGAATATACTTCAAAAACATTCTCCACCAGTTATTATTGCCCTCCTCCTCCGCCACCTCCGTCTTCATCTCCGATGATGCTCTAAGCAACGCCAACTTTGTCTTTATCGTGGCGACCTCGCCAAAGGATGCCGAGAATGGCCACAGCCACGGCCACGAGCGAGACAACATTCGTCATTATCTTTTCGCTTGTGCGGAAGGTAGGGGACGACCACAACGACAACGTGGGGCGGTGGAGGAAAAATAAAAGAAAATGAGAGAAGAAAGAAAGCAAGCAGAGATATAATATATAGGAATATTTTGATCATTTAAAAAAAATTAAGCTGAATCTATAAAAATAAAAAAAATAATCCAGTACTACAAAGTCACGAAACTAAGTCAATTTTTTTTGAAAAAGGCCTACATCCTTTGACAATTGTCATTTATATTATACATTTAGAACTATTTTATTTATCCAGCGTCATATTGTCTCAAAATTTTATTACTTTAATGATGAAAACTATATAATTTTGGACCCGCTTGAATGCTAGAAAATTAATGCAAAATAGTTACAAAATTTAAATTGTAGAAAGATCAAATATAATGATGATGCCTCATTGCTAAAAACTATGTGAGATTTATATTTTGAGATTTATATTTATGCTCGAAGACAATCTCACAAGAACACATATAATATATAGCACATTGTCACGTTTCTGGTGTAAATCAAAATCCGGACTTATTTTTCGGGCTCGTCTACAGATCCGTCATGTACATAAAATTTTTCGCGTACACGAAGCGCCGATAATCTGCTCAGATATAAAAGATATAATAAAAGAGTATAAAAATAAAGCTGAACTAAAACTAGTATATCTCAGTCTGAAGCTGAAAGTAAAATAAAATACAACTGTAAAAATAATACATGTGTCTCTCCCAGCTCACCAAAAATATATACAACTAGCTGGCTAAAGCCAGACCGAAAAATAAAAGTACAACAGTTTGAGAGAATGGGATACATCAAAAGTCCAGCTAAACTCACTGTCGGGGCAGACGATCTATCTAATCAGCTATCATCTTTCCTCGATCTGCCGCTGAAGGCCCAGCAGCTCCCGCAGAAGACTCTGCAAAACAAAGGAAGAAAAAAGGGAAAAACAATAATGGGGGTGAGAACTACTAGAAAACCAGTAGCCTCCTATAGTGGGTTAAGCCTCAAACTCTGACGTGCCCACTAGGTCTACCAGAGGCAAAAGGGAAAGAAATGTGGTAAGCTATGAACAAAACTGCTGATAAAAAGAAACTACCCCTACTATGCCTCTAAATGTAGTGCCAGAAAGAATAACTAAATGTATGCATCAGTAAATGTGTCTGCCTGAATAAACCCAATCAATAGACTAGTAAAAACCGGTACTGCCTGCTTTGCTGTCGAACTCAAGAACCCAGTAGCGGGATCGGCACACATGGCTCGCATCCCAATATAACTAAAAGACCGGCACACATGGCTCGGCCATAAGCCTACCTCCGGAGTGGCACTCGAGGGGAGCGACCCACACGAGTAAAGTATCTCTGTCACAAGTATCACGATATAGCAGGACTGGATCACGACTATGATCAAAGTGGGAAAATCCATCCACTAGAGAACTCCAATCCCCAATCTGATGCACAAGTAGACATCCGGTCAACCGCCCAATGTCTGCGGTTGCCGCAATACCCCACAAATCTACAATCTGGTACAACCAATCCAGACTCGATAACCTCGGCTACACTATCCTATTACCCTGCTCGAACCCGAGCAACAAGTATCCTGAGTCTAAAAATAAAAGGAGAAAAGACGAAGCATGGTTTCTCCTAAGTCAAATTCCAGCATGATAGTGTAGCAGTAAAAGATGGTCTATCTAGATGTCCATACAAGCATGCAAGTGTTATCATGATGATAAAAGAAAGACAACTAACAGTGTTCTTGCATCTATTAGAGCATGATATCCTAAATATATTAATCAATCTCATAAGAAGGTTAAATACTAGCATGGCATACATCAAATCCATACAAGCATGCAAGTTATCCACAATGTACTAATCGACATTCTGATTCGGGGATTACTCTAATATCCCTAGTGAGCATGTCAAAAATGAGGTCCACAACAATCACCCACCTGGAACGCGCAATCCACAATAGTAATAGCCTCCTCACTGTCCAACTCGCCGCAGGATACACAAATCTGCGAACCACTGCAAAAAGTATCACACTTAGCATCAACGGTAGCAGTTCCATAAATAGCACTTGCTGTTTTGCAAGTACAACACAGAAAACGTGGATTCTCACCTCTGTACAGTCCTCAAAAAAATCTAGAAAAGTCACCGTTGCGTTCCTCGCGAAGTGTAGATACGAATCGAGTATTTATACGCTTCATTCCGATACTCTTAGGCCGAGAAAATCCATAAATACTCCGTCGTTGTCTAAAAATTGCCGCAGAAAAAGGGGGTTTAAAGAAGCTCCAAAAAACCTAATAAAACTCAAAACGGGCGGAAGAGGTAACTACAAGAAATGTAGCCCTACCTGTCGTGAAGAAAATGTCACAAGAATCACTCAAAAAATCACTCGAAGCAACCCAGGGGAGTCCGCGGACCGAAATGCGACGGAAACGAACACCGGAAGAGGAACGTCGCAGTGCGCCAAATCGCAGAAATCGCCGATGTCGAGATCTCCAAAAATCATCAAATCTCTGTGGGAGAAAGAGAACAAGAGAGAGAAACCACAACCAAAAGGGCTCAGCTGGGGTTGCTCAAAAAAAATGAAAAGGGAGAGAGAGAGAGAGAGAGAGAGAGAGAGAGAGAGAGATAGAGAGAGATATTTATAGAGGCTAAAAATGGGGGGAATCACCCCTTTGGGGTGCGTTTCCGGGCGCCCGAAACATTCGGGCCCGAAAAACGCACCCCCGCCTCCTCTCCGAGCAGTGCCCGAATCAGCCCTGGCGCGATGCGTGTCCCGAACACGGGACAGCGGCGCGTGGCCCGACAGCGGGGCAAGGCGGTCCGGTGGCGCCCAATGGCGGGGCGCCACGTGGCGCCCCCCCCACGTGGGCGCCATACCGCCCACACCTGCCCCGACCTGCCCCTCCAATCAACGTGCGCCACGTGTCCCTCCTCGGCGCTCGCTGCGCCCGTCGCACGCGCCAGGTCCATGGACCGCGCACC
The DNA here is from genome assembly GCA_029204045.2 of Tillandsia leiboldiana. Classification (NCBI taxonomy): domain Eukaryota; kingdom Viridiplantae; phylum Streptophyta; class Magnoliopsida; order Poales; family Bromeliaceae; genus Tillandsia; species Tillandsia leiboldiana. Next base: position 13,857,486 of record CM055078.1, read on the forward strand.
CGCAGCGCCGGGTGGACCGAGCCGCATGAGCCGACCAATCCGGAGCTGCCACGTGGCTCCGCCCTGGTCCACAGCTTCCCGCGCGTGCTCCCATGGACCGCGCGCGTGTGAGCCGGCCAATACGGAGCTGCCACATGTCCTCCCTTCGGTCCACGGCTCCCCACATACACCAAAACGCGCAAAAAACTTCCGGAGGTCCCTTTTTGGGCATCCGGATTTCGAAAAATACAAGTAAATAGCCGATTTTCGACGTTTTTCCGCGCTGAATCCAAATCCAGCCTCGGATTAGCTTGAAACCCTTTCTAAAATTCGGCGAAAGCAGCCGGAAGGCAGGCTTGATCCAGAAATCTCACAGAGTCCGTCCAACGCATTCATTTGACGCGTTGCGAATCCGACACACCAATAATAGGTGTTCCACAATATGGATCATAGGGAATAGCTGCACGGGGCTCGGGGTCACTACACACATAATAGCCAAGAAGTTGAATTTAAATCTTTTTTTTATATATAAAGCATATGCGAAGATTCAAATTTCTTCACATTTCTATAAACGGAGTCATGTATAAATCCAAAGTGGTCGTGACCTTCCTCAATTTTATAATATTTATTTCATAGTTCTTTGATAGCTTATAAATTAAAATTTAGTTAATTTCTAAAATATATAGATCTATCTTATTAAAAAAAAAAAAATTTGGTGCTAGTTTAGAGCTTTCTGTCGCTTTCCTTATTTTTTTTTGGAAAATGCTATGTGTACACCCGTAAGGGGCGTACATCTCACACCCCCACCCATCTAAGGATGGGGGTGTGATGATGGGTCACTTGATGTGACCCGTAAAAAATATCGCCACCATTAAAATGGTGGAGATGTATGATGTACACCCCTTCGGGGTGTACATATAGCATTGCTCTTTTTTTTTATAGGTGAAACTGTACTAAGAATCTCTTAATGATAGAACTAGCATTTTGAAATAAATCCTTCAACGTTAATATTTTATTTAATATATTTTTAATTTTTTAATTATTTTGGATGATTTATTTTATTTAACTGAATAAAATATTATACTTAATTTACTAGCTCTATTAGATAATAGTCATTAATTATTATAATTTTATTTAAAAAATATTTAAAAATTAAATCATTAACTAAATTACTGATAGATCTAGTAAAATTTTAAAGTTATTCGAATAGAATAATAAATTAAGCAATCGGAAATCAAATTAAAAAAAATAAAGTTAATAATTTGTTTACATGAAATATCTAATAAATAAATATTTTATTAAAAAATTGAGTCGCTAAAATTTTATTTAAATACAAAAATTTTTATTTGTATATATTTTAGTCACTCTCCTCATTGAATTCTTCTCTTATCATTCCAAGTATACTTTCACTTAGTCACCATTTCAATATAAAAGTTCATTAAAAAAAAAGATAGGAAATGTATAAGAATGTGTCATTTTTTTAAAAAATAAACATATAATATAAGTTTGAATAGTTAAAGGTGCAACATGCATATGTGTAATATAAAAAAATAATAATCTATTTTATTATTATTAATTTTTAAATTTGAATTTCTCCGTCAATTACGTGAATTTGTCTTTGTTGGGCGATTGGGAGGCCTAATATATTATACAATTTTTTTTTGAATTTAATATTTTTTTTTCTATTTGGTTTTAAATTTATTTTCCACCGATAATCACGTGAATATACGTCGTTGTTGGGTAGCTAATTTGTGGGCCCTGATTGCGCGCCACGTGTCCCGGACCCTAGTCGTTTCCAGGCTTTCGTAAGCCGACACGCGACGCTAATCCAACGGTCGCGATTCCCGCTTTGGACTTGGCCCTCGTTTTGAGGTATTATTCCCTGCACCCAGTGTACGATCTCCTGTCGTGCACCGTATTTATTTATTTTGGATTAATTTCTTATAGTTTTTTCTAACAATATATATATATATATACCTAAGAAGATGCTTGTTGTACACTCTAAACGGAGTGCACATCTTACACTCTATCCATTTTAGGATAGAATGAATTTTACTCGTTACTTCGAAGTAACGAGTAAAAGAGTCTCTGCTCTAGAATGGGTTGGGCATATATCGTACACTCCAAATCGAGTGTACGGGTAGGGATGTCAACGGGTCGAATTCAGGCGGATTTTCAAAAATCTGAATCTGAACCCGAACCCGACTACCAAATCCGAACCCAATAAAAAATTCAAGACCCAAATCCGAATTCGAATCCGAAAATTTAAATCTAAAACAATTATTTTTCTTTTTCTCTTTACAATTTTTCAAAATATATTATATTTTATTTAAATTTTTAAATATAAATTTAAATATAATATTAAATATTTATATGCACGTATATTATATAACGTAAAATCAATTCGGGTTTGGGTCGGGTTCAGGTTCGGATCAGATACAATCAAATCCATATTCAAATCCAAATTCAAATCCTTCGGATTTTACTTTTTATATCCATATCCGAATACATATTCGTTTAACATCAGATAAATTCATTTCGTTCGGATTCGGGTTCGGATAAAATTTTGAGTATCCGTAACCATTGACATCCCTATGTCCTAGTAGCATTGCTCTATACCTAATAGTTCGTCTTTTCATATTTATTTTTTTAAAATATTCTAAATTATTCATATATATTTTTACTGTCAATATTTATTTAAAAAATATAGTTAATTATAGATTAAATATGAGTAGGATAGACTTAATATTTTATTTTTTCAGATATTATATTTAATTATAAGTATATTTTTTAACAGTTAAAATTTTTAAAAAATATATTTGCAGGAACAAACTAATATTTTATTTATATTCTATTAAAAAATAAATAATAAACTAACGATAATAAATCAAAATGACATATATAAATAACTTATATCTTAAAATTTTTGAAAAAATATGAATATAAAAAATTAAATTTTATAAAAATATATCTACTATTCTATTCGATATGTTTATAAAAAATTATATAAAATTAATTTTATTATTATTATTATTATTATTATTATTATTATTATTATTATTGTTCAATGCTTTAAACTAAAACCTTACTTTGCTCAATGCAATCTTAAACAAATTTAAAAAATAATACGTAGGGTCTATGTATTAAAAAAATTATAAGTTTAAAAATTTATTATGTAGGAATCATTTTAAAAAGAGCAATGCTCCTTTTATTATTTTTTTTTCAAATTTAATATTTTATTTTCAAATTTAATATATTTTTTTGGTTTTAGTTATTTTATATTGCGTAAAACAGATTTAAAAAATTAAATTTTAATTTTAGAAGCGTTTTTATTATAGAGCTAAATTGCATTATTAGTCATGAAACTATGAATTAAGCGCACCACACTTTGGTTTCATACTTTAGTTTATTATAGTTTTTGGTTTAAAATTTTTAGTTCTTAATTAAATAAAATGTGATATGTGACAGTTAGAATTTAATTCTTAAAAATTAAAATATTATTAGTCAAATAAATTATAATATAAAAATTAATATAATAATTTTAAAAAATTAAATTAAATATTATAATATATTAAAATTTAATGGTTAAAATGTGACATGCTTTATAGTTTGAGAGCTAAATATGAGTTTGACATATTATAGTGAAGAGAATGAGATGTAATACTAAGACACCATATTCAGAAAATATTATTTTTTTGTTCCAGTGCACATGATGGGATGAATCTGACTACGGACCGCCACGTGGCGTAAGAAAATGACTCCGTCCTTGTTTTTCCTTTTTTCTCTTTCCATAATTTCCGTTTAGAGACCAATTCAGAGCACGTGCCCCAGTAGAATAAAAAATTTGATATATATATATATATATATATATATATATATATATATATATATATATATATATATATATATAGAGTTTCGCTAGTGTATTTGTAGAAGTATCAAGTAATTAGTATTTGTAAATTTTTACTGTTAGATCTAACCTTTTGATTAATTTTATCCCTTAGATAATACTATATATTTCACCAACCACCTACTAAATCCAAGGAGTCCACTATCATCCTAACCGCACATTCCTACATTTAAGGATAAAAAACTCACAAGCACAAATAACTTAGTACTTTTACAACTATAGGAGCTCAATTTTATATATATATATATATATATATATATATATATATATATATATATATATATATATATATATATATATATATATATATATATAGTCCGATTAAAATACTATTGATAATACCAAACAATTCGTGCTATTAAGTTTTCAGTTGTTGGGTAAAAATATATCGGTTCAGATTATAGTGGTTCCCTAAAATTTTTACTATTCAACCAACCACCTAGTAAACCCTAGAGGACTACTATCATCTTAACCACACATCTATATAGTTAAGCTGGAATACTATTAATAATATCAAGTTATTTATGCTATTAAGTTTTTAACCCTTGGATTAAAAGATATATGGTTGAGATGATAGTGGGTCCCTTGGGTTTAATAGGTGGTTGGAGAAATAGTAAAATCTAACGGGTAAAAATGATCAAAGGGGTTGATCTAAGGGTAAAAAACTTGATAGCACAAATAACTTGGTACTATTAATAGTATAGTAGCCGAACTCTCTCTCTCTCTCTCTCTCTCTATATATATATATATATATATATATATATATATATAGTAGAGTTTATATATTTTTAAAAGTACAAGCTTATTTATACTTGTGAATTTTTTACCATTAAATTTGTATTGAGATTTATACTATTATAAAGTCAACTAAAGAGAGAGAAAGAAAAAATAAAAAATACAAATTCTAATACAAATTTAATGATAAAAATTTCATAAGCATTGATGGATATATATATAGAGAGAGAGTAGAGCTTATATTCTTTTAAAAGTATAAGTCCATTCATATTTGTAATTTTTTATTATTAAATTTATATTAAAATTTGTGTTTTTATAAAATTAATTAAAATATATATATATAAAGTAAAAAATATAAAACTCAATACAAATTCAATAATTTAGAGACGAAGTCAGAAATTAAAGTTTCAGGGGCTATGATTTAAATTTGATATGAAAGAGTTTGTCGGATTTTCTAGCCGAGTGACGGCAGCGACAAATGTGCTCAAGGAGAATCAGGACTAGAAGAGCAAGAGAAAAATTGCGAAGAGATTCAGAAGAAAATTGGGAACACAAAGTAATGAAAAAAAAAGAGTTCAATTTAGTCCTCCTACAGTTTAAAATTTATAATATTTTAATTTAGTCCTATTAAAAAGTTGAGGAGAGTCATGGTCACTGTGAGCCGCACAATAGCTCCCTCCCTGGTAATACTGAAACGACACAGATAAAAAAAAAAAAAAAAAAATTGTATAAGTGTTGGAACCGATATTACGCTGATACCGATTATATAAATCAAATCTAAAATTCTAAAATAAAATAATATGAAGAAAAGATATTAGAAAAAAAAATTAAGACTTTATTAATAAAAAATATTTAATTACATCCTTCACACGGCATACCATTGACCTCGATGGTCGTGTCTATTGTGATCGATATATCTAATTACCTTACGTCTAGTTACATATAACTATCAAGTTATAATAAATGACAAATTTAATTTTTAATTTAAATAATTAAAATTTTAATTTTAATTTTAATTATATAAAATTTTTAATATAATTATTGTATAATTTAAATAAATTTTATTTTTAATTAAATTTTAGATTAAGTTTATATTACTATTTTCAACAATAAGTAAGGGAATATTCTTATAAACCTTTGTTTTTTTTTCTTTTGTGAATTTCATGATTTTCTATTGCAAAAACCAATGTTCAATTTTTTCTAATAATATGCATAAGTAGTTCCTAACACAAAAGCAGATTTTACAAGAACTTATATTGTTTAGGTTGTCCTAGTCGGGTCTGATTTGGGTTAACGAATAACAAAAAAACCGAATCGGTTACCCTAATCGGGTCCAATTTGGGTTAATAATATATACTCGCCACCACGTGACATGTCCAACTAAGTTTAATTTCGCGTCGAATTGGGCCACAGATATAAAAGTTAAGTTCGGTTGAGCAAGAACAAAAAGTACATTGATGTCGAATGCCAGAAAAGTTTGGACCACCTAAATCAAGTCAACCGCGGTCTTAATGTTATCGGTACCAAAGTAGGGTCATAAATTTATGGTTCACTGTTCAAGAAAAAGATTCGTTAACAAATTGATCTAATGGTTAATATATATATATATAATTTAGTAGGTTAATTAAGCCTCTCCTTCCTCAATTTAATTACCTTTTATATGTTAATCTTTGTAGACTTGTAGTAGGTCATAACACTCTCTTATGAAAGTGTTGTTTCAGTGTATATATATATATATATATATATATATTATTATTGTGAACAAAAAAATCTAGCATTTTATTTTATTGTACCATAGATTAGCTCTTCTTAGATAGAAGTACTTTTTAAACTTATAAACTCAATTTTTAGTTATTTTCATTGTAGTTACGAGTTATTGTTGGCTTAAATGAATTAGCATTCTGTCCGTCGGGTTCGGTCGAATCACGTTCAAAATGACGGGAGGTCGGCTGGATTGGACCAAGTTATGTTCGAAATGGTATGATACAATTAAGTTGGACCGAATTACAGTCGAGATGTATGAAAACTGTGTATATATATACGCTTTAAGTAGATTGGCTGTGTATGTCTAACGGTTTGAACTTTTGGAATTAATAATTAATTAGCGCCAACGATCTGATAAGTGGTCTTAGAGACATTGATCACGGATTCGATTCTCGTATGTTACAAATTTATCCATATGCTGTAAAATGAATTATTGGCTTAAAGAGGCCAGCATCGTGCCACGTGGTGGAAAGCCGGATTAATTAGATCGAGTCATATTTGAAGTGGTGTGAGATTAGTCAGATCGAATTATAATCAAGATCAGTGAATGCTATGTGTATATAATTTAAGTAAATTAATTATATATTTTTAATGATTTAAATTTTTAAAAAATTATTATAAATGATTGCGACAAAAAAAGAAGTTGAAGTAAGACGAGACAAATATTTTAATAAATGTAATTTAATTATAAAATAATATTGCAATAAATATTCTGAGATCTCGTTTGGCAACCGGTATAAGGGTGGATAAGGGGGTTATCCTCCTTTATATCCAAATAGCATTTAAGTGTGGGGGGATAGCTGTTCCCCTCATACCAGGTTATTTCGGTATAAGTGTAGAACAACTGTTCCATCCCCCACAGGTGGAACAGCTGTTCCACCGATTGCTTATTATTTTTTTTTAATTAAAATATTTTAAATTATAAGATATTTAAATTTATAAAATTTTAAATTTTTTTATTTTATTTTATAAATTTTAATCTCCTCTATTATTCTTATTCCTCTTTAACTTACCAAACATAATTTTTTCTTATCCCGCTACAACCTTTATACTCAACCAAATACAAAATTATTATAATTCTTGCTTGTATCTAAAATTATACCTATCCCCGGAATAACTAATTTTCGCTTATATCCGAACCAAACGCAGCCTAAGAGTTTAATACAAATACCGTTGATATTCTAACAAGTCGATATTTACCCATCAGCTGTGGTCCTTAACCTGTCAAAACACAACTTGGATCTTGTAAGGGAATGCACTACTCACTAACCTCACCGGAGTCAAACAATAACAATAACTCCACATATCTATCCCGTTGAAAAATTCTACAATCTTAATCGTAGATAAATTCACTAATTTCCTAATAATTAAATTAGATTGATCTATTCTTTTTTACTATTTAATGTTCTCTAACAACTACATGCATTAACCAAAGAAAAACTAGTGGCCAAGAGCGACAAAGCATAAAAATCCCAGCTACATCGAGATAACGTGAGAGCCACACATTTCATGCACGACTATTCGTTATATATATGAGTTTGACCCAAAATGCTGCTAGTGTTGACCCGGTCTTTTTTGTCGACGTATTTGTGAACCTGCAATTGGAGGCGTTGGAGGGCACTCCCTCAGATCCAATTGTAAGTGATTAGCCTCTCTCTCTCTCTCTCTCTCTCTCTCTCTCTCTCTCTCTCTCTCTCTCTCTCTCTCTCTATATATATATATATAATAATAATAATAATAATAATGTCATGTCAAAATTTTTAGTAGAAGTTGTTGAATTACCATACATACGGAGCTAAAGTCAAGCATCATTATAATAAAATTAGATTATAGAAATATATTTTTGTGATATTTTTATACAAGTGTCCTATTTATATTTTATTTGTATCTAAAATTAAATTATAAAGATATTTTTTTAAGACACATTATAATAATGTGTCGCTATATATCCTAACGACTGTACATATAGTGATACTAATAATAAGTGCTGATATTTTCGTCAGCGATATTTTTTTCAGATTTTAAAAATATTTAAAAGTATTATTATAGCATAATTTCGTTGTAGCGCATGTGGATCAAGATAAGTATTTTTACTCCAAAAATAAATGAAAAATTATTGACCGCCCATAGCAAGTATTTAAGTGTTTATTGGCACACATCGTACTCATCAAATTATATTTTATCAACAAAATACCAACATGATATAACTAAAAAAAAAAATTTATTTAAATTAGTAAATAATTTTCTAATAAAATTTAAAAAATTTGATAAAAATATATAATAAGTAATTAAAAAAAAATTATTTTTTAAAAATTTTAAAAATTTAAATTATTATATATTGGCACACATATTTTTTGTATGAATGACACTTATTGGTATATTTTTGGTGTGATTTCTGACACAATATTTAAATTCTTGGTCCGTGATGCAGTTAGTTAAAACATTTGATAATTGGCGAATGAGATCACAAGTTCAAAGACTAGCTGTTTTATAATTTTAATTGAGAGAGTTCGAAAATAATGAGAATTAGTGAAGAGAAAGGCCAACTGATCATCAGAAAGAGTATAATTTAATCTCTCGTATAAAATTATTATTTTTTATTGTCAAATACAAAATATTAATATATTAAAAATATATATATTATTTATAAGCTTTAACTTTTAGAATGATTAATTGAGTACATAGAAGGTTTGAGTTTAAATTTTATCCATATCCTAGCCTTAATATTTTTCATCCAAACTTGATAAAAAATATTATATACAAATAAATATATATTTATATGTAGTTTCTTAGCTTAGATTTTTAAGTCTGCTTCATCTCACAATCAAACACTGTTCAGAAGGTGGAATCCTAGGCCTGCTCAAATGAGTCACAAAGGAGACAAGAAATTAACTATATATTTTAACTTTTAATGTGACATCACCTTTAATGATGGATAAGAATGCTTGCTTAATATATATATATATATATATATATATATATATATATATATATATATATATATATATATAATGCTTTTTATGCACTCTCAAGTGGGGTGTACATCACACACTCCACTCTATTTAAAAGTGGGGTGAATTTCACCGATCACTTCGACAATTGCTTGTTTGTCTCGTGGAGTGTACAAGTAGCAATTCCCTATATGAGTGATGCTAGGTGTTCTATTAAAAATATGGAATCTTTCGTACTTTTAAATTATTTTCGATGGTAGAACTTTTAAATTTTTTAAATCGACGATCGATTTTGTTAGACTTAATATAGTATATTTAATGTATTTAAAAAATAAATTTTATAATTTTTCGTTGTTGTTTCTCTAGTAATAGAAAGAAGTAAAAATGAATGACCAAAAATAAAAACTTTTATAAAAAATTATAATATAGTATAAAAAATTTTGATCAGAAATATTAATATTACTGTAGATATATAGTATAACAATTTTCTATCAATTTTTTTTTTCTTTTTTTTTTTTTTTTTTTGGCTCGCTCCCCGGCCACCCTTTTGCTAAATTCATACTCGCCTTGAATGAAGCGGCAGCATGCTGCCTTTCTCTCAAAAAAATTTTCTATCAAAATTTTATTTCATTAAATATATAAACAACACACATCAATAGTTAAAAATTATTAATTTTAAACTCTTTCGATCATCAGGTAAATAATAATAAAAAAATACAAAATTTAATTTTTAGATAATTCAAATATGTTAGATCGAGTCTAGCAAAAACGATCATCAACTTGAAAATTTCATAATAAAAAACTGTTTAAGAGCACGTAAGCCTCTGTACTTCTAATAGCACAGCAGCATTACTCTCTCTCTCTCTCTCTCAATATATATATATATATATATAGTCCGGCTACTATACTATTAATAATATCAAGTTATTGGTGCTATCAAATTTTCTACCCTTAGATCAACCCTTTGATCATTTTCATCCGTTAGATTTTACTATTTTTCCAATCACTTATTAAACCCAATGAGCCCACTATTATCTCAACCACATATCTTTTAATTCAAATGTTAAAAAATTTAATAGCATCAATGACTTGATACTATTAATAGTATTCCGGCCCAACTCTCTTTCTCTCTCTCTCTCTCTCTCTCTCTCTCTCTCTCTATATATATATATATATATAGTGAGTAGAGCTTATATGTTTTAAAAAGTACAACTCCATTCATATGTATAAATTTTTTACTATTGAATTTGTATTTTTATAAAGTCAACTAAAAAGAAAAAAAAAATAAAGTAAAAAGCACAACTCCAATACAAATTCAACGATAAAAAATTTATAGGTATAAATAGAATTGTGCTTTTAAAAACATATAATCTGTACTCTCTCTCTCTTTATATATATATAATTATGTAAAGGGAAAAATTGAGGGTGAGTGAGATCGAGTTGTTAGTCTCATGTTATAAATAATAATAACAAATGAGAAGTAGTTAGGAGTTGACCTGCACGATTATTATCAACATAAATTAATTTAGATTTGTCCTCAACATTTTAATTGTTAAATTATTTTATTTAGATGATGAGTATTTATGCTTTGTGTTATCAATATCACATTATTTTACGAGTCAAAATAAAAAAGAAAAGAAAAAAATGAAGGACCGGGTTGCAATTGAGCTTAAAATTCAAAGAAAGATAGAATGAGCTGCTTTCTGTTTCTTTGGATTACAAAATTTATATTAAAGTAGATTTTCAGATGAGTTAGAGTTTACATAAAAATTATTTTTATTTCACTATTTGTTTGTAAACTGTGTAACTAATTATTTTTTTATGTTCTATTATTTATTTAGTAAAAAATAAATAATATAAAAATAAAAAATGCGAGAAATAACTAATATTTTATTTTTTTTGCTGACTTATTTACTTAGTAATTGATTTCGGGCAGAAGTTACTTACGCTATGTTTGAGAATATGAGTTTCGACCGTAAAGATGAAATTACAATTAATACAACAACAAAGGTGACCATTTATGATTGTGTTGGATTATTGTTGGAATTAGAGGGCAGCGGAAACTTACAAACTGGATAGCCAACGTATCCAGGAACCAAAAGTCGGATCGGTAACTTGTTTTACTAGCCTTCTTGGATCGTTCTTGACTCTCCACGAATTGATCTTCTGGTTGTAGATCGGATGCGAAGATCGAATCGGATGCGAAGAGGTCTACCAGAGTCCTCTTCTATGTCCACACTCCAAAACCCCGGGAACGAAGGTGGAAACCCAAAGAGAACGTAGAGAGAATGAGGAAGAAGAAAATCTATTTTTCTTCTTATGTGTCGTATGTTGTATATATCCCGTATAGGGGAACGCGTTCTATTTATAGACTATTAGGACCCTTTAGGATATTCTCTATCTCACGTAGAGATAAACAGAATATGGTTAGGATATGGGTTAAGATATGTTTCTTAACCTATAAGAAACATATTCTTATCTTTAACCCATAAGGATAAATCCCGATCTTATCCTTAACACAAAAAGATAAATTCTAATCCAAATCTCATATGGATTGAGTCAAAAATAGAACCGGCCAATGTGGACACACCACATGGCAACAATCTCCCACTTGGCCATATTTGCCAATTTTCTCTCATATACATTCTACTATTCATACGGGTAATGGAGCGTGCGACCAGATGGAAAAAATCACAATGCAGGAGTGCTATATTAAGTCACCACCCAACTAACATCGCACATCACTGACTAAAACGTATATGCCCCAGACGTTTCAACACACACCGGATCAAGTATCACAAATCCCCCTCCTGTAATCACAGGGCTTGACCCCACAACATCTCTTGTACTCATGATTATCTCAAGTAACACAACCGAGATAACCGCCCGGGCAATGAGTCACAAGACTTTCATGGTGTGCTATCGAAACATCTTCCTCAGCCCCTCATATTAATCTGTATCGGTCCAAGCACTTTACTAGACATGCTCCGCGAGATCGTATTCTCTCATGACCCTGAGATACACGCTAAGTTAGTTACTTTGGACCTCTACTTCATAATGTAGTTCTAAGTCGAGGGCATACAAAAAAAGGGGTTAGTGCTCACACAGTGACATAGAGGGAAGAATATATGTCACTCTACTAACTGGTCGACAATCACATACAGTATGATATGTATGCTATGGCGGAGCACCCACCCAATGGGTCGTGTCACGCTCTAAAACGCCATGCGAACCTTGGTCTAAGCACCACTAAGGCATCTAACCACTATACAACTTAGGTCATCTCTCTAACCCAAGTATTTAGGTTCGGCTGCTATACAGGCTCGATATAGAATTTCACAAAAGAATTCTCATATCCAACTCCCAAGAGTCTCATCTTAAACTAATTAAGGCGACTTTCAAATCGTATCAACACTTTATTCATAACGTATATGAACAAAGCAATCATATTACAACTACTAAAGTTTAATATGATTATTTAGTCTCATCCTGCTCACCACTTAGGTGCCAGGGCGATCACCCGTGTGAGTGGGCTGACCTGAGCCTGGTGACTAATGGTAATATGTGCCTACTAGTATCAATTACGCAATCATACATAAAAGAAAAACATATTTTCATTAAGAAAAGCGTAAGATACAAAAGTCTCAATAATGTCCATACATCATAACCTGCGAAGACCCAAACTCCTAACGTGGGTCAGGAACATATCCCTAGCTATCGGCTTGGTCAACGGATCAGCCACCATCCTAGTGGTGGAGATATGTCTAAGAGTGACCTCGCCTAGCCTAATTATCTCTCGAATGTAGTGAAAACGGATGTCAATGTGCTTGGTCCTGCCATGATACTTGGGGTCCTTCACATACTCCAAAGCAGCCATGCTGTCAGAGACCATCTCAACAGGCTCGTCAGCTCGAGTCACAATGTCGAGGTGCTGGAGAAATCTCCTCAGCCAAACAGCCTCCTGAACGGCTGCTGAACAAGCAACATACTCCGCCTCCATGGTAGACAAGGCAATGCAACTCTGCTTTTTACTGCACCAGGAAATTGCCCCACCTCCAAGCATAAACACATAGCCTGAAGTGGACCTGCGCTCATCTCTATCACCGCCCTAATCAGCATCACTATATCCTTTCAATCTCAAGTCCCCAGCTTGAAAGCATAGGACGAGATCACTGGTTCCCTTTAAGTATCGAAGGATCCTCTTGACCGCTTGCCAATGAGCAGGTCCTGGGTTGCTCTGGTAACGACTTACCAAGCCAACAGCGAAGCATATGTCAGGTCGAGTACACATCATAGCGTACATCAAGCTGCCAATCGCACTCGCATAAGGAACCCTACTCATTTGCTCTTTTTCTTTATCCGTTTTAGGGCACTCATCAAGACTCAAAGTGTGATTTTTTTCCACTGGAGTATTAACGGGTTTACTATGATGCATCCTAAACCGCTCTAGAACCCTTTTAATATAAGATTCTTGAGACAGACCAAGAAGTCTCCTAGAGCGATCTCTGATGACCTTAACACCGAGCACATAGCTCGCCTCACCCATATCTTTCATCTCAAAATTGAAAGATAACCACTCCTTAGTGGTATTGATCAACTCGATGTCATTCCCAGCCAATAGTATATCGTCGACGTATAGAGAGAGAAACAAAATTCCCTTTTCTGACTTCTTGATATATACACAGTGGTCTTCCTCTATCATGGACATACCGATAGAGATGATGGCTTCATGAAACCTCAAATACCACTGTCTCGATGGCTGTTTGAGACCATAAATGGACCTTTTAAGACGACATACTTTGTCTTCTTGACCTTCGAGTACAAAACCCTCAGGTTGATCCATGTAGATCTCCTCCGCTAATCCTCCATTGAGGAAAGCTGTCTTGACATCCATTTGGAACAATTCCAAATCTAGATGAGCCACTAAGGCTAAAATCACACGTATAGAGGCAAATCTCACAACAGGAGCAAATGTCTCGTTGTAATCTACCCCCTGCCTTTGATTGTAGCCCTTAGCCACGAGCCGAGCCTTATATTTATCGATTGATCCATCCACCTTGCGCTTAATTTTTAAAACCCATTTATTTCCAATAGACTTGCGCTCAGGTGGAAGGTCAACCAACTCCCATACTTGGTTCTTGCTCATGGAATCCATCTCATCTCTCATAGCAGCCATCCACTCATTACAAGCTGGTGATTGTAGCGCTTCTACATAAGAAGCAGGCTCATCATCATCGAGCGGAGTGCATATGAAAATATTCCCTTCGATCTCAAAACGTCGACGGGGAATGTTTCCACGTTCACTTCTACGCAGTTGAGGGCCTAAACTCTCGGCTTCCAAGGGTATGCTCCCACTCATAGAAGCACTCCCACTAGCCGGAGGATCGCTACCACTTCCTTCAGCGACTTCGGGAAGTGATCGATCACCCTCACCAGAAGATGGGATAGCATCGTCTTGTAACTCATACAATCCGACGTCATTTCGCATTTCACCAATGCTTGGAAATTCTTTCTCTAGGAATTCCACATTACGAGATTCAATCTCGGTCATCCCACCATCTGGGTGTTCACCATACATCACATAGCCCTTCGAATTTTCAGGGTATCTGATGAACACATGCTTGCTTGCTTTAGGGCCGAGTTTTTCGAATCTATGTGAGGGGTTGTGAACATATCCAGCTGAACCCCAAGGGCGTAAGTAGTGTAAACTTGGCTTTCTACCACTCCACAACTCATATGGGGTAGATGGCACTGATTTACTAGGGACTCGATTAAGAATATAGGCAGCAGTCAAAAGAGCATCTCCCCAAAAACTTATAGGAAGATGAGCATGCGCCATCATAGACCTAACCATGTCCCGTAGAGTACGATTCCTTCGCTCTGCAACACCATTTTGTTGCGGAGTACCTGGAATAGTGAGCTGTCTCATAATGCCCTTTTGCTCACAATAAGTCTTGAACTGATCAGACAAGTACTCACGTCCTCGATCAGTGCGAAGCACTTTTACACTTCTTTCTATTTAATTCTCAGCCTCTGCTACGAAGCGCTTGAAGCAATCTAAAGCTTCAGAACGGTGAGAAAGCAAATACACATAGCCATAACGGGAATAATCATCAATGAATGTGAGAAAATAGCACGCACCATGCCGGGCCCTCACATTCACTGGCCCACAAATGTCTGAGTGGATCAGCTCCAAAGGATGAGAGGCACGAGTAGCCTTACCAAAAGGCTTTCTACATGCCTTCCCAGCCAGACAAGGCTCGCACACAGATAGGTCAACCTTGGCGAGAGACCCCAAAAGGCCTACTCGAGCCAGTCTGTTCATTCTTTCTTGACCTATATGGCCTAGTCTGGCATGCCATTTAACGGATTCATCACAGAGATTAGAAGAAGAAGAAGCAAAAGCAAACGAATCATCCTCCAAATCTAACTTAAAGAAACCATTTATTAATGTACCATATCCAAATAAAGTACCATGAAAGGAAATGTCAAGGCGGTCTCTGTCAAAATGAAAAGAATAGCCTAAATGTAGCAAAGCTAAAACTGAACATAGATTACATCTTATACCGGGTGCATATAGCACATCTTGAATAAGTAAGGTGCGGCCACCACGCAACTTGAGTCGGTACGAACCAACTCCAATAACTTCTTTCATTGAGCCATTCCCAAGGGTGACAAATTGTGTGCCAGTCGGTACTCGATGGTAATCTACAAATCCCGCTCGATCACGCACTACGTGCTTGTTTGCTCCTGTATCCACGATCCAATCGGGAAGAGAATTAGCTACTAAAGCATAAGAGCAAACAAAACTGTGTGAGAGTGGTAGGGTTACCTTTTTCGGCTCAGAACAATCCCGAGCGAAATGACCCTTCTTCTTGCAGTTATAGCATTTTAGCTTTGCAACATCTCTGCTGCCAGTGCGCTTGCCTCTGCCGCGCTTTCCAATTCCACCATGAGGAATTTGATTTTTATTTTTCTGCGCTCCTTTGTTGTAACGCTTTTTGCGCTTGGGTGCAATCCCACCGCGCTCCTCAGAGCGTGCAACAAGAGCGACAGAACGGTTCGCATCCAAGCGTTCTGCCTCAAGCTCGAGATGACGTGATATGTCATTAAACGTTTTAATGCCCTCACTGTGCGTCATCAAGAGCTTCATCTGGGACCATTCAGGGTCCGGCAGTGAACGAATCACCGCGAGAACCTGTTGCTCATCGGTGAGCTCATTTCCAACAGCCTTCAGGTCCCGAATCATGGTGCTCATCACACGAAGGTGCTCAACCATTGAGAGCTTCGGGTCCTTAATGTACTGCTGAAACTTTAGATTTAGGGCACGCAGCCTCGTAACGGAAGTTTGCCCAAAAGCAATCTTCAGATTTTCCCACATGTCTTTGGCAGTCTCAAATGTCTCAAACTGTCCAATAAGGTCATCCTGCATGGCACACAACATAGTATACCGAGCAGTACGATCCTCCTTGAACCATTTGTCATAGACATCCTGCTCAGGCTTGTGTTCTGCAGTAGAGTTATCTAGAGGCACGGTCTTTTTGACAGAGAGAGTTTCAAGAACTCCTTGTTCATTAAGCAGGTATTGCATTTTTCTGTGCCATATGTCATAATTCTTTCCGTTTAGCTTATCACCCCTCGTGAGGCCAGCTATAACATTTCTGGAAGCCATTTCACTACATTCAAAAAAACAGGTTTGGACATTAGGCACATATTTCAAAAAATTAACAAGATTGAAAAAATATCTCCTTCACAGCGGGATCGAAAATTTCGCTAGGCTCATAATCATCACCCGGTGTCGGTTCAAGAAATTTCAATCTTATTAAAATTTTTTTTCTTATTTAATTTTGAAACTTATTCAAAAAATCGGAACTCATCCATTAAAAGAACACATCTTTTAAAAAATTTTAAGAACTTATCTTAGAGAATTCATATCACACAGATAAAATAATAAAATAAGTACTTGTGCCAAAATTTAATTTGAAAAACGTCGATGGTTTGCAAAACACATTCCTCTTACATGACATTAATTATTACATCACATTTGCAGAAATAAAACCTACTACATCACTACAAAGATGTACATCAAAGGGAACCATATTCTAAAGGAATGCTGCACACACCGAACCCGCTTTTCTAAAAAAATAAATTTTGTGGAAAAACACCGAAAGAACACAAGTACTTATATGCACAAAACATACACAATTAATAATAAGCTACACAAGCATTTAAATCTACACAAGATAAAAAAATATTTCGCACCACATAGGAGCATAAAAGAAATCGCATAAAAAAAAAATTGCACCACATAGGAGCATAAAAAAAAAATCACATAAAAATTGAACCACATAGGAGCATAAAAAAAACTTATTTTCTTAAAAAAAAAAAATTGCGAGAAGCCACTCAGGCCGGGCCAGCCACGCGCACCCAGCAGCGCGATGGGCCCGGCGCCCGAAGCTTTTTTTTTTTTTTTTTTTTTTTTTTTTTTTTTGAGTAATGCACATAGCATAAAAGAAAATAAAAATAAAAAAATATTTATTTACAACTGATGTAAATAAAAATATTTCTAGAAGAATAAAAAACTAAAACTAATTTAGTTTTCTTTTTATCTTTTATTTATATATATTAAAAAAAATATTTACAGCATATGTAAATAATAAAAAAAGGTCATTTACAACATATGTAAAAAAAATATTTCGTGATCAATATAAAAGAATAAAAAAATTAAAACTAATTTAATTTTCTATCTTCATCTTTTATTTATTTATTTTAATTCAATTTCACATAGAAAAAGAATCTGAAAAATTTGTAGAACTAATCTACGAAAAATATGATCAACGAAACAATTTTTTTTTTTTTTTTTTTTTTTTTAAATCAAGCAAACACAGGCATGATCTTTAGGCGAAAACAAACAAATCGGCTCTGATACCAATTGTTGGAATTAGAGGGCAGCGGAAACTTACAAACTGGATAGCCAACGTATCCAGGAACCAAAAGTCGGATCGGTAACTTGTTTTACTAGCCTTCTTGGATCGTCCTTGACTCTCCACGAATTGATCTTCTGATTGTAGATCGGATGCGAAGATCGAATCGGATGCGAAGAGGGCTACCAGAGTCCTCTTCTATGTCCACACTCCAAAACCCCGGGAACGAAGGTGGAAACCCAAAGAGAACGTAGAGAGAGAATGAGGAAGAAGAAAATCTATTTTTCTTCTTATGTGTCGTATGTTGTATATATCCCGTATAGGGGAACGAGTTCTATTTATAGACTATTAGGACCCTTTAGGATATTCTCTATCTCACGTAGAGATAAACAGAATATGGTTAGGATATGGGTTAAGATATGTTTCTTAACCTATAAGAAACATATTCTTATCTTTAACCCATAAGGATAAATCCCGATCTTATCCTTAACACAAAAGGATAAATTCTAATCCAAATCTCATATGGATTGAGTCAAAAATAGAACCGGCCAATGTGGACACACCACATGGCAACAATGGAACTGAAGTTGCGATAAGGTTGATAAGATCAAATCGTTGACCGCGTCAAACATTTTTTCAGATTTGAGATGGATTTTCAAATTAATCCTCGAATGCGTCACGATTAAGAGAAGGAAGCGGCTCAACCGAACCGAGTTCTACCTCAATGCACAAGAAAAGAGCCGAACTAACAGAGGAGACTCGGCTAAATCAAGATTCAGCTGAATAATAGCGGAATTAATTATATTTTAATAATTTTGGGGATTACAAGTTAAGAATATTTCTAAAAAACTATAAGTGTTGGAAAAAAAAAAAAAAAAAAAAATTTGTAGGAATTGAAAATAAATAAAATATTATAGTCTTTGTATCATAAAAAAAAAACCTCTTATTACAGGCTTCTTTGTATTAGACTTTTATTACATAATTTTTTGTACTATTTATAATATTTCTGTCAACCTACGATTATCGGACGGCTCGTATTGTGTGTAGCGCTACAGTCATGTCTTCATTAGCCGCAGAGATCACTACTATGTCTTAGCTCGTTTTTATCTTTTCATCTTTAGACTTTTTTTCTCAGCTACTACTGATGTATCACGTGTCGTGTTATTTTCTCTTTCGCCCAGATGGGCTAAGCGCATAATCGGGACCGACTATCACCTGACGTTATTTTTCTTACGTCGACAGATAGATTGAAAGTCACTCAAATGTTTTTCTACTCTCGATGAAATGATAAACAAAAGAACGAGATACATCAATCGGCAGACAATGAACTTTTCAAACGAAATCGAAGGGCGGCGAAGAAGTCAGCAAATGAGAGCTCTGTATACTGTAGGCACGTAGTGTTAAGAAGAGGTGTACAAAGTAGAGACGATTCTGAAGGAAATGTCAAAAGGGAGCAAGTATAAGAAATTAGATCAGTAATTATCCAGATTCCTCTAGATATGTAGATTAGTCTGAGGAAATCCTGCATGTTTCAAATCTATTCATGGATAAATCACATCGAAATTTCTTACATGGAGAAGTCACATAATAAATTTCTCTTTTTTCGATCAAAATCGAGCTTTATTTGCATATTGCACGGACCATATATATATATATATATATATATATATATATATATATATATATATATATATATATATATATATATATATATATGGAATAGTTGTCTGTGTATTTTTAAAATCTAAAATAATATCTGATTTACCTCTTTTATTTTTTTCTTTCCAATATGCTCCTCATACGTTCCACTGTTATTAAAAATATTCCTACCGTTTCCTTTTGTTAAGTTAACTAGAGTTAAATAATAATCGGAATTAAAAACTATAGATATACCTATTTTGTCCGGATTTAGGGTTTAGGGTTTTAGGTTTTAGGGTTTAGGATTTAGGGTTTAGAGTTTTTTAGAGTTTAATTAGGGTTTAGGGTATATTTAAAAGGGCAAAATGGTAATTTCACACAGATAACGGCAGCTCCAAACGATACACTAACAAAGTTTAACTTCAGGAATATTTTGAAAAGAAATTAGAACGTAAGAAGAGTAGTTTTAATATTAGCCTTCTAAAAAAAATAAATCTGAAAACAAAAAAAAATTTAGAAATATATAAAAAACTGTCCATATATATATATATATATATATATATATATATATATATATATATATATATATATATATATATATATATATATATATATATATATATATAGCTAGTTTTAATGGGAAAAGATTTAAGATAAAAGATTTAAGCTATTGTTTGCAAAAAAAAAAAATTTAATACTGAACTGAATTTGCATTGATAGAAAATGAAACAGTTATAGTAATTAGAAACTCAAACCTTTCCACTGGATTCACTGCTGAGTCTCGAGATTTCGGTTTTAAACTCTGAACATGAACGAAACATTACGAAGATGAACCGTAAAAAATACTTTTATATCATGTAAAAACTATTTTTATTTTAGAATCGTCTAGATAATTAATAATTGATGTGTTGTTTATGTATTAAAAAAAAAAAATTCATGACATTCTAAATAAGCTCCAATCTTATTTGTTAATCAAATCACGATATCTTCAGTCAAATCCGAATCCTTCAATATGCCCATCTCTTACCAAATTGCGAAAAATTTGTATCTCTTTTTACACTTTCTATCCAATGACCAAATTTTTGCATCAACAGCTAACAATCTACATAATTTTTAAGTTTTATAATAGAATAGAAACAAAATTATCATACAGAATTCAAAATTTTTTATTTTTTTAGAAAAATATAAAATAACTAAAATTTGAACTTAAAAATCATCAAAATTTTTACGACTGCATTATGAATGTCCAATATGATAGATCCAAAAGTTAAGTCGGCTCCAAGCATATTTGGATTCAAATGTGGGCATCAATTGCAATACGGATCAATTTCTATAAACCCGACTCGGAATCCGAAGATTTGAGGGTTCTTCATTATGTTTTCGGAGCTCCATTACATAAGGGACCACTTATATCCATCAACTCTACTAACACTTTTTTCTTTTATCCGCTTCGTTTATTTTTAAAATAAATTTAGCTGAAAATATAAAGCGACTAGGCTTCGAATTCGGATTACGGGTATCAACCACCAAACCCGTTATCACTTGCACTAGGAACGGTTGATTTTCTATTAACACTTTTAAGCTACATTTGGTTTAAGTATAAGTTAGAACTTTCTTATTATTATAAGGATGGATATAAGTTCAGGAACAAAACATGAGTAAGTCTAATTTTACGTTTGGATGAAAATTATATTATTTTTGAAAATAAAAAAAAATAGTGTTTGGATAGTTAGATTAGAACAGTGAGAATAAAAATAATTATAATTTTAAAATAATAATATTTTATCTAATTAATTAATATAAAAATATTAATTAAATAATAATTTAATTTATTTAATTAACTATTGGTAGATAACCTTAAATATCAATTGATAAAATAAATAACAATAATGAATATTATTGATAAATAATTTAATTTTAATAAATTAATTAGTTAATAAAATAATTAGATTAGTCAAAGAGTTAATATAATAATTAAAATTATATTTATTTTAATTAATCTTATTTTTAAAGTCGGAATAAATTTGTTTCAGAGAGAGAAAAGACTGTAACGACTAGACGAGTTTAATTTAGAAAGACAAGAACTACTGTTTTCGTTCAAATCAAACGCGTACGGAGAATAAGATCGAAACAAAATTTTATTCTAAATTTTATTTTCCAACCAAACAATATCCGAGTGCCTATTTTTCTAGGGTATATATAAGTGTACATTCCATAAGGGGTGTACATCATACACCCCACTTTATTCTGAGGTGGGGTGCATTCCACTCGTCACTCGATGTGACGAGTAAAAATATATTCAGTCCAGAATAAGATGGGGTGTAGAATGTATGTATACCTAGCATTACCCATTTTTCTATATTCCTGTTCAGTTAATAATACAAAGTTTTGAAATTTGGCTAGCACCAAAATATAGAAATAAGATATAGAGGCCAAAATAAAAATATTCTAATTTGAAATTTTTACTTGGTAAGCAGCAAACAACAGGTGCCTAACAATTTAGTAACTAAAATAGAGAAAATGTTGCCACGTGGCTTATAATGTTCCAAACTTCTCTTGAAGGCGAAGCATAAACCTGAAAAAAAATAAAGCACACATGAAATCTCTCTCTTGTGACAGAGGTTACACAGAGCACAGTGAGCATCTCTTTTACACACTTTACAGAAAAGGTAACTACCAGAGAGATTTGAAGCAAGGTGCACTCATTGTACTCACATTGGGCAAAACTGTAAAAAATAATAATAATAATAATAATAATAATAATAAAATAGTAATAGAAAAAAGAAAAAAAAAAAAAAAAAAGAAGTGAGTACCACTAAATCGACCAACAATTTTACCCATAGGTCTCCACACCACAGTGGCAGTGTCATCAGGGCCCAGTTGTGGGTGCACTATGTGGGTGCATTAGAAAGAAAAAAAACATGGTGCAGTGATGTGTTTGGGGGGTTGTAAAATCCGTAGATTCTTAGTGAGGCCATTTGATTGGTTCCCTCCAAAGGAAACGTTCATTCACTCGCATAAGGTTACAAAATCTAGAGCAGTTTAGTTACTATAAATGCTGCAGGTATCTGATAAGATACTCCAATCTGCAGTAATGTTGTGTTAGGTTACATTTGATATTGCAGGTAGAGCACGATAAGATACTCTCGCAGCAGCGAGAATGTTCTATATATTTATTTTCATACACGATAACATATTATATATATATATACATGAACTCATTTTCAATTCAATTTTTATGATCTAATCAAAAATATTAAAGAATTCTTTTATGAGAGTACGTAGAATATTCAAAGAAATAAAAACATGGGAAAACTTTTCTCAAACAATTGCTTCGCATGAAAAGAAATAAATCTATAATAAAATTTTGGTAGAGTATGAACCCTATTATATGGCATTAAAGCCTTGATTACAGGTACCTACTTTATTTTGGATACAATTTTCACAATTTTAATATTCGCTTTCTTTCGGGCTAACTCTAACCTAATTTCGTCTGACTTTTTCGATCTAATTTTTGTTTGTAGCATCTTTAAAACCTAAAAGTGTATAGATAACTTGGAAAGTGTTTCTCCAACCTTTATTATGGTAAATCTCCTAACATTTAGAAAGTATTTTGAGGTGTCTATAGCATTAAGTAATAATAATTTAGGCTAAATTACACTCTTGGTCTCATAAGTTGACTAAATATTGATGGTGATAGATTAATATTTAGGCTGTGTTTGATTTGGATAAAAGCGAAGAAAATTTATAAATTAAACAGAAAAAAAATTAATTTTATATTTGTATGAAAATTAGATTATTTTTGGGAATAAAAAAAATAACGTTTGAATAGTTAAATTGAAATAGTGAGAATAAAAATAATTATAATTCTAAAATATTAATATTTTATCTAATTAATTAACATAATCGAATTAATTAATAAATAATAAAATAATTAGATTAATTAAAATATTAGATTAAATAAAAAATTAGTAAAATTTTTTAAATAGAAACAAACCTATTTCAGAAAAAAAAAATAATAATTTTAATTTTACAACGACTTGTTCCAACAAATTGCAAAATGTATTTATAAAAATTTATAAATTAGAGATAAAAATAATAACAAATAAAAATTTAAGAATTTAGTTCCAGTGAATTAATAAAAGTATGACCAGAAATGGTCACCGGTGCACCTGCGGTGAGCCGACCCGGCCACCACCGCGACTGGCGTTCAAATTTTGAACGCGTTCGCGTCCACGAAAGCGCGGCTCGACCCCAAACACCACAAAACCGAACCCACCTCCGAGCCGATTCCCAGCCAATGACGGAGCGCCACGTGGAAGAAATGACGCGCCAACCCGGCCGCCGCGGTGGAAAGTGACTCGGGCCGGCCCTGCAGTCCACGTCGGCTTCCCCCTTTTACCTGGTAAAACTGTTTTCCCGAAAATACCCTCGCCAAATCCCGAATATTACGGCCCTGCCCTCCGAAAGCGTCGGCTCGGCGTGGCCACCGATGCGACCCGGACCGGACCCCTTCCGCGTCGCTTCGCCCACACGGAAAGAACCCTGTCCCCTGTTTTTTTTTTTTTTTTTTTTAATATATAAATATATAGTTTCTCGGGGGTATTTCAGTAAATTCACATGCCCTGGGTGAGTCCGGGTCAATTTTGACGATTCTTTAGACTCGCGGGTCGAGCGTTCGCGAGCGATTTCCTGTTCCGACGCTCGCGTGGAAGCTGCAACACAAAACAAAAAAAAGAAAAAAAATTAAAAACTGGGATCTTAAAAATAATAATAATAATAATAATAATAATAATAATTCTGTTTCTAATAGTAAGAGAAATGGACATAAAAACTAAACCAAAAAATAATGTTTAAATTATTATTTGGTCTTATAATTGAGAAGATGTGACTACGTAATTACGTGGGCTCGTGAATGTAACATGCACCCAACAAATGGGTGGGTGTTTTTGAGGTTTCCTTGATTTAAAAATTGGAAAAAGAAAATTGATATTTAAAGTTGGCACAGAAATGATTAAGATAAGAAAGAATTAATTTTGCTTCAGTTTTTTTGTTTTTGGTTTTTAAGATAAGAAAAGAAGGTAATTAAAAGCCCAAAAAAGAAAAAAGTTGTATTATATTAGGCCAGTGTATCTTGGTATTAATTTGATGAGGTATTGGGTACAGAGAAGGGGAGCGTATCATATAAAGATGGTGGTAGATACAAAATAATACAATTTCTCCTTGGAAGCGAATCCTTTTTTTCATTTACTTTTACTTTTAAAAGGAGAGAGAGAGAGAGAGAGAGTAAATAAATAATAAAAAATAAAAAATAAAATAATAAATAAAAGGAAATTAATATAGTGGGGTAGTAGTAATAGAGGGAGGGAAAGAGAGGTATGGGGAGGTGCAACAGAGCATTTGTTACGCCCACGGACTTTGGCAGCCATTCAATGCTCCACCAAACGCTCATCTCCTCCTCCTCCTCCTTCTCTTCCTCTTCCTCGTCCTCTCTCTTTCCTTTCTCGTCTCCTGCGTCTCTTCGTCATCTTTTTTCTCATCCTGCTCCTGCTCCTGCTCCTGCTCCCATGGTGTACTCCTCCTCACAGGTAAGGGGCGAGAGGGCAAAACCCAGGAAAAAAGAAGCTCTTTTTTTGAGGGAGTAAAGGGAAAGATGGAATCTTTCTCTCTCTTTTATTATTTTTTATTTCTTTCTTTCTTCTTGTGTTTCTGTCTTATAATAGAGAGAGGCTGCTGGGTTATTGGGTTTGCGCAGGTGGTGGAGAAGGAGACGAATATGGAGACTTTGAGATTTTACAAGGGGGAAGTGGCTTCTTCTTCTTCTTCTTCTTCGCAACAGCAGCAGCAGCAGCAGCAGCAGCAGCAGCAGCAGGGTTTTGGAGTTGCGGAGGAAGTGGGGTTCATAGAAAGGGGGGGGAACTTCGTGGTGGAAGGGTTCTCAGTGGACGAGCTTCTCGACCTCGGAGAATTCACCGAGCCCGAGGAAGACGAAGAAGAAGCAGAAGCGGAAAAGGTAGAAGCGCTGGAAGTAGAAGCAGAAGCGGAAGCAGAAGCGGTAGCGGGGCGTGGCGAAACGGAGCTCCACACGGAGAGCTCCAATTCCGGCTCTTTAATTAACTCCTCCGTTTCCACTTCCCCTCTCCCCTTCGACCCGCCCCCACCCTCCGATGATTTTCTCCCGGTAAATATTTACAAGTAAAGAACAAAAAATTAATAAAAATAATTATAATAAACAAAAAGCAATTTTGCCTCAATTTTTTTCTTTAAATAATTTATTTTGTTTAAAAAATTTTAGAAGCACGATGCGAGAGAGTTCGAATGGGTTTCTTTGTTGATGGACGATACGTTATCGGAGATGCCACCACCGTGCGCGGCACCGCCACCGCCGCTAAGGCCCGCCGTAGCGGCGTTGCCGAGCCCCGCCGTGTGCGCGCTCGCCACGGAGGCCTTCGCTCCGGTGAAGGCGAAGCGAAGCAAGCGCTCGCGCGGCGGTGGCGGCGGCGGCGGCGGCGGCGGCAGTGGCGCGGCGTGGTCACTCTCCTCAAGCGGTGGCGGAGGCTCCTCCTCCCCCCCCTTCTCCGATTCTTCTTCGTCGTCCTCCACCACCACCTCCACCACCACCACCACCTCATCGTGCTCCTCCTCGCCGCCCTTATCCTCCCTCCTCGTCTACGACCGCTCCCTCGTCGGCGCCTCCTCCGACCCGGTCCTCTTCCTCCTCCACGACTCCTCCGACTCCAGCAACCCCTCTCTCCTCCCCCATCCTCCCCCACGAAAGCTAAAGCTATCGCCACCAGACAGCAACAACAACAAGCAAAAGCCCAAAAAGAAGCGCGGCCGAAAACCCAAACACCACCACCACCACCACCACCACCACCACCAACACCACCACCACCACCACAACCACGACCACAACCATAAGCTCCAGTACCAGCAGCAGCAGGGGCTACCTCCTCCTCCTCCTCCTCCTCCGGCTTCCCAAATGGCCGGCGCGGGCGAGCGGCGGTGCAGCCACTGCGGCGTCCAGAAGACCCCGCAGTGGCGGGCGGGTCCCGAGGGCGCCAAGACGCTCTGCAACGCCTGCGGCGTCCGCTACAAGTCCGGCCGCCTCCTCCCCGAGTACCGCCCCGCCTGCAGCCCCACCTTCGTCTCCGACGTCCACTCCAACTCCCACCGCAAAGTCCTCGAGATGCGCCGCAAGAAGGAGGCCGCTCACCTCCTTCCCCTCCCCGTCCCTTCCTTCTAAATCAAAAACCAAACCAAACAAAAAATGAAAAAAAACTTCAACCTTTGCCGACACCGCAATGTAAATTATTATTTTTTTCTTTTTTTTTTTTTTCCTTTTCGCGGACTTAATTTTTCTCGAATTAAATTAGGTAGGAATTAGGAATTTAGCTTTTCTGCGCCTTCTCTCTCTCTGCTTTTGTAGCCGTTTATTTTAGTCATTTATTCGTCGACTTTTTTAAGAAAAAAATTAGAATTAGAATTAGAATTAGAATTAGAATTAGAATTAGATTAAATTAGATTCCGCCGAGTTTAACCGGTTCCAATTTTTCTCTGGGTTTAGAAGAGAGAAGGCCAATTTATTATATACATAGATATAGCATAGCCATAATTGGAGATATATTGTGTAATGTATTACTTGTTTTATGTTAGTTCTGGGGTGTTTTTTTTTTTTTTTGTTTTGTTTTGTTTTGTAGTTGGTTAGTGAGGGGAATGCGTCCAATGAAATTTGCACTCGGTCTCTTTTATATTCCTTGGTCCCTGCACATTTTCTGCCTCTTCTTCTGGTACTGGGTCTTTTTTTTCTGTGCTTGTTTGCGTAGTAGCAGGTACACTACCCCTCTCTCTCTCTCTCTCTCTCTCTCTCTCTCTCTCTCTCTCGCGCATAAATATCTTATTTGGTTTGTTTTTTTTTTTTTTTATAAAAAATTTATATTTATTTTGATATTCAAACAGGTTCATATTTATATATATATATATAATTATTTTGAAAAGAAATTGGAGGATTATGGTGGATTGATGACACAATTTCAACCCACCTCTAACCAATTCCCACCAAACCAAATGTGGGGTTAGAAAGGAACAAAGCATAGGTGAGTGAGTTGGGTCATGTGTGAGTCTTTCGATTGCTCCCCCACTGCTTATGATGCTTATCCCGCGTGTCCCTCCCCCCAAACCCCACACTAATTCTATGATTTCTTTCTTTCACCTAACTAATCATTTTCCCCCACCTTCTCCTCTCTCTCTCTCTCACTCTCTAACCATGTTCTGTTTTCATAGCAATTTATGTTATTGACAGAGTATAAAATTTTGAATTATGAGCAGATGTATTTATTTCTTTCTAATGCGACTTTTCTTAAAGAAAATTGAGCAAGAGAGAATCGGAACTGTATTGGCATAAATTCCAACTTTTAAAACTGCTGTAATAAAACATATATATATATATATAATTAAAAGACAAAATTAAATAAAAAAAATTGATAGATAATAATATTTTTATTTGGACGGTGATATTTTAATATTAAAAAAAAAAAAAATTCTATATAGAAAATCCTCTATCCTTATCTACATCCTGAATTGATAAAAAAATATAGAAGCAACAAAAACCTCTCATGAGCCCTCACGTGCTGTGTAGGGTACCACCACCTCTACTCACGTGACCATCCTATTTCAAATATTAGACACCGAACCACTTTCCCTCCTCTTTCCTATTTTAATTGCTCAATAATGCACATTCAATTATCCAGTAGTTTAAAAATTAGCCTACTTTTTTATTAGCTAGGAACAGGAAACGGCTACTAAATCTGCAGCACATTTTGCGTTCAAACTTAAGATGCACAAAATTTATAATAAACGAGCAACGTAACATCATCCGCGCATGTTATTAACGATTTAACGGCGTAATCATTAGTTAACAGTAGGAATTTTTAGGGAGGAGTGCTCTTTTTCCTAACAACAGTAATGATTTTGTAGAATTGATATGTAAATGACCGAAAGATGCGTACGGCGTGGTGATGGTGCTTCCTCCACCCCCCCTCTTTATTTTTTTTTATTTTTTTTATTTTTTTTTCCTTTTAATTGCTTTTTGACTACTTTCCTACGAACTCAAAGAGAGTTTTGTGTTATTGCGCTAATTAAGTGCTTCTTTGTGTGATCAAGTGGAGCATTTGTGGGAAGCGCTTGTCGCATGTAGTTAGTTGCTTGAAGAGCCGCTAATAGTCTCGCGTATAATTTAATGGATAGCTTTGTGGAACTTAGAAGCTAAGTGTGTTATTGAACTCGATGGCTCTAGCTTCTGGTTCTGAGAGTAGCTCGGGATGTTATTCTTGGCTTTGGATAGTGTTTTTCGTCTAAAAAAATAGAAAATGATGTTGATATTGGTAGATATATTTTTATTTAAGGTAGAAAAAAAAAAATTAACAAAAGAAGATGATGATGTTTTGTTTTTGATAAAAAATTATACATATATATATATATATATATATATATATATATATATATATATATATATATATATATATATATATATATATATATAGAGAGAGAGAGAGAGAGAGAGAGAGAGAGAGAGAGAGAGTCCGGTTGGAATACTATCTATAGCACCAATTAATTGGTGCTACCACATTTGTAACTCTTGGATGAAATGATGTGTGGTTGAAATTATAGTAATTTTTTAGAATTTTTACTATTCAACCAATCACTCTCTAAATTCTAGATGACCACTATCATTTTAACCTCGCATCACTTAATCCATGGGCTAAAAAATTGGTAACACTAATGACTGTGCTATCGATAGTATTCCGGCATATATATATATATATATATATATATATAGTGAGTCCGGCTATTATGTTATCGATAACACCAAGCACACTTGCGTTATCAAATTTTTTACTGTTAGATCTATCTATTTGATCATTTTAATCACTTAGATCATACTATTTTTTCAACCATCCACTAAATTCTAAGAGATTATTATTATTCTAACCACACATCTCTTTATCCAACAATTAAAACCTAGTATACTAATGACTTAATACTATTAATAATATAGTAACATAATTATATATATATATATATATATATATATATATATATATATATATATATATATATATATATATATATATATATAATTAGGGTGGAATATTATGGATAGTACCAAGTTATTGGTGCTATCAATTTTTTAGCCATTGGATTAATAAATGTGCGGTTACGATAATAATGGTCTCCTAGGGTTTAGTGGATGGTTGGTTGAATAGTAAAAATTTTAGAGGACCATTCTAATTTCAACCGCACATTCTTTCATCCAACGACTGAAATCTTGATAGTATTAATTATTTGGTATTATCGATAGTATTCCAGCCGAATTTTTTTTCTTTCTGTGTATATATATACATATATAGCAGCTTCAGTCGAGAGCCAAAATAGAAAATAAAGAGTTGTAAGATTCTATTATATATAGATTTCATCGGCACAAATACGTAAGTTGATAAAGCTTCCGTCCGACTTGTTTTGAATGGGACGGTAGGATTTTTTTTTCTTCTTTTTATTGGTATATTATAATTCATCAAAAATCTGCTTTCATTCTGATCCACTTCAAATGAAACAATAAAGATGTGTTTGTTTCACTTAAAATAGAGAGAAGTAAAGTGAAATGGTTTTGGACCATAAACTTTTCTTTTTATTTTTTTCAATCATCATAACTTTATCATGTAGGTACAATTTTTTTAAAATACTAAAATTAATTTGGACCTACTCATACAAAAATCACTTACAAAAAAAAAAGAAAAAAAACATATATAATAAAATAAATTTATTATCATTCACTTCCTATCAAACAAATAACGAAATCTTTTTAAACTTACGTATTTTAACATGTAAATTCTCTTTCAATAAAATAAACAGATTCAAAATAAAAATCACTCCACCATGTTTGCATTGGTCTAAATAAAATTTGGTTTTTCCCATTATTATTATTATTATTATTATTTTTTTTTTTTTTTTTGTAATTTTTGGCTTTGTAGTATTAAAAGTGAATAATTTTGATCCAGAAGAGAGAGAGAGGAGGCGTGGGTGGTTGGGATCTTCTTTTCGGGTGCGCACCCACCGCACCGCAACGGACGCTGAATGACGGAGCGGGACAAAAGAGGACGCACCCACTCCCATCCCACTCCCACTCCTCCCACGTGAACATTCCAACAATTAAAAATTTTAAAATTAAAAATATTTTAGTTCGGATTTTTCCAACTACATCTTATTCAGAAATTATAATTTTATCTTTATTTAAAAATTATAATTTTAAATTTTAAATTTTAATATTAAAAATATATTTAATAATTATTTGAATAAAAATAAATTTAATATATGATTGTAAATTTAGAGTCTCTTATCCGGACGCAACATGGCGAGCTGGCCCATCCCAACTGTGCTGGGTTAAAATAGCAGGGAGACCTTTCAACTATTAGTTGTTTTGAAAACTACTTTTTATCTTTTCTTTTTATATTTTTTATTTAATTATTATATTTAGCTTAGTTAGAAATTTTCAAGTTTAATAATTATATATTAGTTTAATTAAATTTAAAAATTAGATTTAATCAATTTTTTTTTATTAAATTTGATATTAAAAATTTAAAAAGATTGTCTCAACTCTTGAATTACTTGAATATTAAATTAATTAATGGATCAAATTTAATAAAAAAGGTTAAATAAATTATCTTAGCCCAAACTGCTTGGATATAAAATATATACCAAAATTTATATTCAAATTATTAAAAAAATTATAAGCCAACTATGATTATCAAACTTAATAAAATATTTAATTAAAACAACATACAAAATTAAATTAAAAATTAAATAAAAAATCATAGTCGAAGGGTCTCCATGCTATTTAATTAATCCTGCAAAAGCAATAATTTAGCTGGGCGGTTGGGATGAATCCAAACTCGCCATGTGGCGCCTATCCGGACAATCTCCAAATAAGTTTATTTTTTTTGCACATGATGTTCATAAAATTTTTGTCACAAAACTCACAAGCTCTTTAGCATCTCGTGATCGTAATTAATTCGTTTTGGTTCAAAAACTAGTACTTGTCACAAGCAGAGATCGAATGTACTCTCCAGTTTTTTTTTGGTGCATGTGGGTGCAAATCTATCACTTGCGTTTAGAATCTGTTTACATACATTGAAATTTTATTGCAGAGTAACTGTACAAGATGGTATATGTTCCGTAACTTCTTACCTATTCCATCGTAATATATAATTTGACGGTCAGTCGCGCCGAAGAAAAAATTATTTGGCAGACAGTTGCCATGCAATTAATACACAACGAACGGGGGAGCTTATCATGTGACGGATCGTTGGCATTAATCATTAAATTTATAAGTTCGAACGGTTAGAAATATATAATTAATTTATTTAAAATATGCAGACACAGTGTTTACGTGTCTCGACCGGACTCAATCCATCTCGACGTTAGTTTTATTATTGGGCCTTAGATCTATTGTGGACCACAGCCTTCCAACATCTGTACCGTTAGGGAATCGAATTCGTGCCACTGTTTCTGATACCACTTGTTGGGATATATATGAATAACGTTTGACTTTTGAAAAAATAAATATGAAAAGTTGAACTTTGTAGGAATATATCTGTTATTCCATATGATTCTTTAGTATATATTATCGAAATTTTTTTTTGAGTTTTTTTATATTTTCAAACCTTTCTAAGTATGAAAAATAAATATACCGTAGATATTAATAAAAGTACATAATAAAAATAATAAAAATTCTTTATGTAGAAAAGTGATTAAAACTAGTGCCAGAGAGCCAAAATTTTATTTTATAATTTAGCCATAATTTTTTTTTTCTCAGTCTACACTACCTGCAATTTTGTAAATAGGATGAAAATTTTAAATCCTAGTCATCCAAACGCTAATATTTTATGTTTTAAAAATAATTAAAAATTTAGAAGAAGTTTTTAATTTTGGGTCTAATAATTTTATCATATAAATATGAGTAATAGTATCTATACATTTTAAATAAGTATATGATATTCATTTCATCTATTTAAAAATAATTATTTTTTTATTAATTACTTCGAAGTAACTAGTAAAATTTATCTCTAGTAACTCATTCCAGAATATTATATTGTATTATGCATATTATGGTAAGTTAATTATAATATATTTTTTATTTTGGCATACATCAAAAAATACAAAAGTATATTTTTTATATACATTCATTCAAACTCTATTTTAATTCAAGGAGTGTTTGATTGTATGTAAAATTTTGAAAAATAAATTTTTGTAGAAAAAAATTACGTTGGAAATGAAGTTTTACGCTTTACAGTGTTTGATTTGTTATAGGAAAAAAACAAAAAAAAATCATTAACATTTGTTTGCAATCGGTTGAAAGAAAAAAAACTACATTTATTTATTTCGATGGAAAATAAATAAATAAATAAATAATTTTTTGCATAGTTTGAATTTTTATTTTTCTTCAAAATAAACAAAGATAATTTTTGAGAAAGAATTATGACTACACAAATACACAAAAAATAATTTTTTAAATCAAAAAATAATTTTTGGTATTATTTATTGCCAAGAAATTCTTGTAAACAAGCTATTATAAGTATGAAATTACTCTTCCTATCTTTTTTTTTTTTTTTTTTCTAGAATAAATTTATATTTATTTGAGAACAAGTATAATTAAAATAAATATAATTTTTGATTTATTGTATTAACTCTTTAACTAATCTAATTATTTTATTAACTAATTAATTTATTAAATTATTTATAGTTAATTAAATTATTAATTAACCGTACTCATTATTATTTATTTTATTAATTAATATTAAAAGTTATATGGCAATAGATAATTAAATAATTTAAATTATTATTTAATTAATATTTTTATGTTAATTAATTAGATAAAATATTATTATTTTAAAATTATAATTTTTCTTACTTTCAGCATTCAAATCTAATTTTTGAAACGTTAATTTTTTTTATTTCTATAAATAATTCAATTTTTATTCAAATATAAAATTAATCTTATTTCTATTTATTTTAAAAAATATATTTATAAAATAAAAAAATAATAATTTTTATTTATATCGAAATCAATTGCAACTAATGTTAGAAAAATCTGAATGATCAATGAGAATCCCACGCAGATTAAGGTCACGTGAGTTACTGGTGCTTAATTTGTACTGCGGAGTTGGTCCAAATTAATTAAGAAAAAGGACTCTTGCCTAACCTCCTAACCTCATGTACAAACATACTTTTATTTGTCACATATAATAAAGTTTCCACTTTAAATTAGGCAGATGATATTTTAATTTTAAAATTTTAATTTGTTATAAATTTTTATTTAAATTTTTACAATTATTATAATTAAATTTAGTAATTCAGTTTAGCTGATTAAATTCTAGCGTATGGATAATATAAAAATATCATTAATTACCACACTACTATGTTAATTTTACATTTTAGTGATATATTAGTATTTTTTCAACTAAATTGAATTATAAACTTTACTAATAATAATTTTAAAAATTTAAATAAAAAATTATAATAGATTAAAATTTGAGAATCATAATACAATGTGATGTAACATGCCAGCACACTTGAAAAATATTATGTATATGCATGTGCTAATAAATTATTTAACGAGTGTACAAACTAATGAACGTGGAGATGTGGACAAACGGCATCTTTAATAAAAATATATATATATATAGGGATAATATGCTATACATACTTGGTACTTCAAAAATATTTTATTTATTTATTTATTTTTAAATATATATTTTTTATTATTTAAAAATATCTCGTTTGTTATTATTCATGCCACCTTTCGGGACCGTTCTGTAAAGTCAATTTAAGAAATAGAACAAGTTGGAAAGCAGAGCTAGTGAAAATTATTATTTTTTTTTTTAAAAAAACCTTATCTACAGGAAGGACAGATCCGCCACAAATACATGTAACCCTTTGTTCATATGGACATGACCTTCTTTATATTTGAATGGTGTCACACGCTGTACAATCATCGCAACCACCAATTCCAAACACACACAATAGCGTACACGATGGGGATGCACAAACAACTAAATGATTTTTAGAACATGATACTTTACATGCGCTATAGTGTACTTACCACATATGATGCAAATGCACAGTTCATCAAACAATTCTATGCCTTTAAAAGCGTTTTCCACACGAAAATCTTATTTGAAGTCTAGTAATATCATAAATTCAAAATTATTTTGAAAATCGTTTTCCACACAGAAACATAGACCTTTTAAAAGGTTAATGCTAGATGTACACCTCAAATGGGGTATACATCTTACACCCACCCCATCCTGGGGTGGGGTGAATTCCACTCGTCACATCAATGTGACGAGTAAATGAATATCCACTCCAAAATGGGGTAGGTGTAGGATGTACACTCCATTTGGGGTGTACACCTAGCAATGCTCCCTTTTAAAATCATTTATCACGAGAGGTAGAAATATTTTTTGAATAAAACCACAAGATAATGATAATATAAATCCACTGATTATATATTAATTCAAATAAATAACCATCCAAATAGTCAAACATAGCTGAACCACAAAAAAATGCCTAGATTATTCCACAAGTAGTCAAAGGGTTAAAAGAGCTAATAATCTAAGCTATGAAAGAAAATAATCCACGGGATCACTAAACTCGCTAGCTACGCCGTCCTCAAGCACCGTCCCGACTGTCACCACCCGTAGCACTTGCAACTGAGGGTAGTGAGAAACCATTTAGGGTCTCTCAGTGGGTACCGCAAGCGGACGAAGACAAGCTGTACTCACTGGTAACCGAAAGATAAACAACGGTATGAAAGCGGTAATACTACAGTGACATAATATAACAGGAAAAGAAGGAATGATGTATAAACAATTATCGCTACTGTAATAAAATATATGTCTCAACCGGACAGATAGTCCAAATGTATAACCCAATCAACCACCATGTTGGTCAAAAGACCTCAGGCAAATGTCACGCTATATTCAACCTGGCATATAACTCTAGAAGGGACCACATAGGGCTTACAGTTCAGAAGTACAATAACTTTTTCGAAAAAAAAACACACTTGTGGTGGCCAAATCGCTGGTGTACACGAAATACACAAAAACAAAATGTGACGATCGATGTAATATGATCAACAGTCATCCATCAACGAATACCCGACAATCAGTCCATAATGGAAAGTACCGACCAATCAGGTCACCTAATCTCACAGAAAATTTCAGCTAAAATCCCTCTTTTAAAATAATTTAGTTAATTCCCCTCACATCCCCAACGTGATATTTAGTCCCTTTTTTATTCCAAACTCCGAATTTTCAATTTTAATTTCTCAAAATGCGTGCCCAATGCCAACTCACCCCATTTCGACCGATTTTACAAATTTCAGAGCAGAATCGTCGCGACGTTTCCGAATTCACCGAAATCGAAATTTTCGATCCGACTTTTTCGCAAAACGCGATGATTTGTGAGATCCGGGTATCAGATTTGGGATCCGATTGTACCACCGTTTTTAGTTCAACGTTGTCGTTAGAGTGACAATTTCCTTTTCAGAAGATCTCACCAGATTAATTAATTGGTCGTTTTACGGGAAAAACTCAGATTTCTGATTTTTTCGTTGAGTTTTGTTTTTCGCGTTTTTTCGTGCAACTAGCCCAACGAATTCAAAAATAAATTTGACCACTCTCTTCGGTGTTGATTCATCAATAAATCGGTGATTAAATTTTTGAAAAAATATTCTTTATTAAGATGGACTGATACCTTCTTTAAATCTCCGAAATAAATTCCAACTTTATTCACTTTCTCGAGTTCAAAAGTAAATTTGAACTTTAAATTATAGATATTACATCTCATTAAGTTATTTTGGATTAAATTTAGATTAAATTTTTATTAGAGATAAAAAAATTAAAATATCTATTTTGTTCCTTGAGAGAAAATAAGAAAATTTGATGATGGTAGACGCATTTATTTGAAAAAAACAAAAATTTATAGTATTTCTGTTTCCCCTAATTTAAAAGAAAAAAGAAAAGTTGTTGGCGATGGAAAGATATATTTGAAAGGATAAAAAAAAAAATTAAAACATTGGTTAGGATAGAAAAATATATTTGAAAGGGTAAAATAGAAATTTTAAAGTGATCACAGCCGTTTCTAACCGTTCACTAACAAAATCTAACTCCTTGTTGTTATTAAGTTTTTGACTCTTGGATGAAAAGATGTACAGTTAGTATGATAGTGAGCCTCGTAAATTTAGTGAGTGGTTATGGAAGTAGTATGATTTAACGGGTGGAAATAGTCAAAAAGGTTGATCTAACGGCAGAAAACTTGGTAGCATCAAGTGCTTGGTGCTATCAATAGCATAGTAACCGAACTCCTATATATATATATATATATATATATATATATATATATATATATATAGCCCGGCTACTATACTATTAATAGTACCAAGTTATTGGTGCTATCAAATTTTCTATCCTTAAATCAACCCCTTTTGTCATTTTCATCCGTTAGATTTTACTATATTTTCAACCACCTATTAAACCCAAGGGGTCCACTATCATCTCAACCCCACATCTTTTAATCCAAAGGTTAAAAACTTAATAGCACCAATGACTTCGTACTATTAATAGTATTCCAGCCTAACTTTATATATATATATATATATATATATATATATATATATATATATATATATATATATATATATATATATATATATATATATATATATTTATTTAGTAGAGTTTATATATACTTTCAAAAGCACAAGCTAAATATGCTTGTGAAATTTTTACCATTTAATTTGTATTGAGATTTGTGATATTTATTCTTTCTCTTTAGTTGATTTTACAATAGCACAAATCTCAATACAAATTCAATCGTAAAAAATTTACAAGCATAGTTGGGCTTAATATTTTTGAAAGTATGTAAGCTCTACTTTCTCTCTCTCTCTCTCTCTCTCTCTCTATATATATATATATATATATATATAGAGGCTTGTGTGCTTTTAAAAGCACGAAGGCTCCCGTGCTCCCAAATTATTTTCGATGCTAAGACTTTCGAATGGACGATCAGCTCCGTTAAATGTAATCTATAGTATTTAAAAGACCTAGAAATTAAATTTATCAAATTTTCGATATCATTTGTCTAGTGATCAAAGTGGCTCAAAATCAATAATTTTAATGGTTGTGGTGAACCATTTGCAAGTTTAACGGTATAAAAACATCCAAATCATGTAAAATTTTGATAGAAAATTCTTTATACTATATAGAGCATGATCAATATCGTTGATCTAAAATTTTTGTATCATATCATCATATTTTGTGAGATTTTTATTTTCAGTCGTTGATTTTGAGTCTTTTCGATTACTAGGTAAATAATATCGAAAAATCATAAAATTTGGTTTCTAGATATTTCAAATATTACTCATATATATATATATATATATATATAGTCCGGCTAGAATACTATCGATAGCACCAAATAATTAGTGCTATCAAGTTTTCAGTCGTTGGATGAAAAGATATGCGGTTGAGATTATAGTGGTCCCCTAAGATTTTTTACTATTCAACCAACCACCTAGTAAACCCTATGGGACCACTATAATCCCAACCGCATATTTTTTCATCCAACGGCTAAAAACTTGATAGCACCAATTGCTTGGTGCTAGAATACTATAATCCCAACCGCATATAGAATTAGGCTAGAATACTATCGATAGCACCAAGCAATTGGTGCTATCAAGTTTTTAGCCATTGGATGAAAAAATATGCGGTTGGGATTATAGTGGTCCCCTAGGGTTTACTAGGTGGTTTGTTGAATAGTAAAAATCTTAGGGGACCACTATAATCCCAACCGCATATCTTTTCATCCGTTGGATGAAAAAATATGCGGTTGGGATTATAGTGGTCCCCTAGAGTTTACTAGGTGGTTGGTTGAATAGTAAAAATCTTAGGGGACCACTATAATCCCAACCGCATATCTTTTCATCCGTTGGATGAAAAAATATGCGGTTGGGATTATAGTGGTCCCCTAGGGTTTACTAGGTGGTTGGTTGAATAGTAAAATTTTTAGGGGACCACTATAATCCCAACCGCATATCTTTTCATCCAACGGCTAAAAACTTGATAGCACCAATTGTTTTGTGCTATCGATAGTATTCTAGCCGGACTATATATATATATATATATATATATATATATATATATATATATATATATATATATATATATATATAGTAATGCTCCTATACTATTGATAGTATTAGAGTTTTACTACAATAGACTTTTTGACTTTTTGATGAAAGGATGTGCGGTTAGGATTGAGCACTCCTATGTTTTTAAAAATGTTAAGCCATTGGTACTTGTTGGTTTTTAGCCTTTGAATGAAAGGATATGTGGTGAGGACGATTCTAGGCCTCTTGGGTTAAGTAAGTAGTTGGTGGAATAGAATGATCTAAGAAATTAAATTAATTAAAAGGGTAGATCTAATGGTCGAAAACTTAGAAGCACAAATTACTTGGTGTTTGTTCAAACATAGTAGCTAGACTATATATATATTAGGGCTATTATACTCTCACACGTATAGACCTCAAGTGCTCTTGAGTTATTTTCCATGATATAGTTTTCGAATCGATACTTCATTCCGTTAAATATGATTTAAAAAATTTTAATTTTTTAGAAAACAAATTTCGTAATTTTTTAAAATTATAATAAAATTTATCAAGTGAGCATCAAATGAACGGTTAAAACCGAATAACCTTTTAGAAATAAAGGATTGATTTTTTTTTTTTTATTTAAAGTTGATTTTCTATTAAATTTTTTTTTTTTCCTATTTTTTTACATCCGTAAAAATTGTCTGTTTTAAAATCTTTTGATTAGTAAATAATGACGAAAAATTATAAAATTTAATTTTTAAAAGTTTTAAAAATTTTAAATTATACTTAACGATATGAATCGTAAATTTAAATTTTTATTATCTAAAAAAATTTATAAATAAAAAATCAATCGTCCACATAAGAGCATAGCAACAGAACATTCTCTCTCTCTCTATATATATATATATATATATATATATATATATATATATATATATATATATATATATATATATGAGTAATGCTACATGTACACTCCGAAGGGGTGTATATCATACACCTCCACCATTTTAATGGTGACGATATCTTTTACGGGTCACATCGATTGACCCATCATCACACCCCACCCATTGGATGGGTGGGGTGTGTGATATACACCCCGAATGGGGTGTACGGGTAGCATTTTCCTATATATATATATATATATATATATATATATATATATATATATATATATATATATATATATATATATAATACCTAAAAATTTTAAAAAAATAAAAATAAAAATAAATTTGCGCATGCATCCAAGTTGTTTCCTTCCGGGTCAGGGGTACTGGCGCATGGTGCGTGTCACAATGGCAATTGTTATGTCTCCTCAGGCCCCACAAGTAAACGACACTCTTATAATTTTTTTTTTTTTTTTTTTTTAATTTATGATTTGTGGTCCTAAAATTACATGTAGCTAATGAGTGTTGCTACAATCCCATACCGCATTCTAAATTTCTGTCGTAAATAATAAAATTTAAATATCTACGTATAAAACGATATGTTTTTCATGTTCTTTATTTTCGAATAATTTGATATCTGAATATTAAAATATAATTTTAATTTTAAAATATTTATTATAGATATTGTGTAAGCAACAATAATTCCCTCTTGCTGTGGACCACGCACTTATAGAGTGCATTATACATCTTTGTCCCAGGAAAGGATAAGGACCTCACAAATTATATTTATATATAGGCCAATTTCCATTATAAATTTATCAGTTTTACATTTTTTTGGTTTTTTCTTTTTTGCTGATTTTATTCGAATTTTTAAAATTCTAAATTATATGGCATGACTTAATTACAATAATCTAAAAAATTTAAATAAAAAATTCTAATGAAGTAAAATTTAAATATCAAAATTTTAATTTAGAGGTTGTTCCGCCTAACTTTTGAAAAGTGATTTTCAGCTCAATAGTGCTTTTGTCAATTAAATTTTTAAAATTTGATGCTAATTTTTAGAAATTAGTTTTCTAATTTTCGATACTCAAAATCAGAAACAGTTAAAATTTACTTTTTTTAAAACTAATTTTGTACGCAAATTTTAAATTTTTATTTTTATTTTAGATTTAAAATTTAAAGCTAAATTTAATTTTAAATATTAACTTTAAATTTCAAATTTTAATTTTAAAATTAAATTTAGATATTTAATTTTAATTTAAAATTTAAAGTTTAAAATTTAAAATTTAAAATTTTAAAATTTAAAATTTAAACTTTAAAATTAATGATAAAATTTAAAATTTAAAATTTAAAATTTAAATTTTAGAGTTTTAAAATTTAAAATTGTAAGTTTTAAATTTCAAATTAGAAATTACAAATTTTTAAATATTATTTTTGAATTTTAAATTTTACATTTTAAATTTTAAGTTTTAAGTTTTAAAATATAAATATTTAAAATTTAAAATTTTTATTTAAATTTCAAAATTTAAATTTAATTTTAAATTTTAAATTTCAAATTTGAATTTAAAATTTAAAATTTAAAATTAAAATTTTGATTTAAGAATTTAAATTTTAACTTTTTATTTTTAAATTTTAAATTTAAATTTTAAATTGAAATATCAACTTTTAATTTTTTTGACATATTTAAAATTTAAAATTTAAATTTAAATTTTTTTAAATAAATTTTAGAAAAAAAAAAGTATTATTTACAAACAAAGAAATTTCTTTTTTCAAATAATTTTAAAAAATCACTACAAAAAATTATTTCATCTAAACTCAACCAAACGCTATACTGCTTTTAATCAAAATCAATTTTCAAAATCAAAATTAATTATATAAAAATTACTTTTTCAAAATTTAGTAGATCCTTAACTAATAAGTAGTAATTATGCATTCAGAAGATTTATAGAGATTCTTATATATTGTTTTGACTCTACAGTTTTAAGATTTATTATTATTATTATTATTAATTGAAAAATTGTATGTGAGAAATGGTACCTGTGCAAGTGTAACAGAAAAAAGGGAGAAACGTGATGAGAATGGAACACCTTTGATGGCGGGAATGTCATGCGTAATCGGCGCGTTGCTTTGTGCTGTCAGTTCTCTGATGTCAACCTCTACAGATGTTGTGTTGAAGGAAGTCGGTTTTCAGAATTGGAAAGGTTTTGCCCAACAAGGAATTTTTAACTTTGTTTGGGTTTGATTCCACCATCTTTCTCCGATTTTTATGTATATATATATATTTCTTGTTATCAGATTCTTAATAAATTCAAATTAATTTTTTGTAGACTATGATTATAGTTGGAAAGCTCCTTGTTGAGTTTTTAACTTTTTAATGTTCTAAAAAAAAAAATAATGCTACATATACATTCCAAATGAAATGTATATCACACATTTCATCCCATTTAAAAGTGGGGACTACTAATTTACTGGTCACTTCAAAATGATCGATGAAATTCACTCTACTTTTGAATAGGAGGGATGCAAGATATACATCCCACTTGGAGTGTACATATAGCATTAACCCTAAAAAAAAGCCAACAGGCAGGCACAGAAGACGGCTTTGAGAGCAATGAGATCGGACAATGCGATGGACACACTTATATATGAAAAAAAAGATTAGAGATCATAGTATAAAAAATGGATAAAGTTAAAGAGTTATAGTGTAATTAATTTTGAAGGATACTGGTCGATCTTGTTAGATATGATTCTGAAATTAAAAATCGCTCCAATATTATAATTTCGGTTCGTCGACGACTTCGCGGTGCGACAATAAATTTTATGGATATCTGTGGTGGAAGTGAAGGACTCGGACTATTAGGGCTAGAAAAAATCCGTTAAGATTAGTGATCTTTTTTTTTTTTTGCCCTCGAGATATCGAGCGATTGTACAATTATCTGAACTTTGTATTTCTTTTATTTCCGACATAGTGAAACTCTCATCTTTCGTCTGTAATTTTTTATCATGTTACGTAAATCTGTGTTATTTTTTTATCGTATATTTTTTAGATTTACTTCTGTGTCGTGATCGTCAATTGATTTCGTTTGATTTGTGCGCTCGTTGCTAATAAATCTGATCGCACCGAAACACAAAAGTACAAAAGAAAAGAAAAAAAAAAAATGCGAGACCAAAATGGAAAATCGGATAAAGGTTACAAATTAGCCATCACTATCTAAAATAGTTAATTGGGTAGTTGGTATTATGTTTACCAAAAAAAACGTGAACTAGTTCGAGGTCTATTTCCTACCAACTTATCAGAAAAATTATTCCGCGAAGATTTAGTTTATGTGATCGTGACCTAATAAAAGTTTAAATTTAGTTTTTTGGAATATCTTTGTATTCACCATTTGGACCGTTAGATAGGATTATGTATTTTACCTTGGAAGATGATGATTTAACTATTTTATTTTGATAAAAAATAATTGAAAACCTGGATATGACATGTCTTTGATCTCAAGGTATTTGATTATGCTCATATTCTATCAAATGCTATAAATTTCTTAAATAGATTGAAAAGAGATTCATATTTGTGCCATCTTAAGAGAGAGAACTCCTAACAATATTTAAATACATAATTA
Organism: Tillandsia leiboldiana; assembly: GCA_029204045.2. Lineage (NCBI taxonomy): Eukaryota > Viridiplantae > Streptophyta > Magnoliopsida > Poales > Bromeliaceae > Tillandsia > Tillandsia leiboldiana. The sequence continues at coordinate 13,901,101 of CM055078.1, forward strand.
CTATATCAAATACAGTTTCTTTTCATGATGATTCTCTTTAATATATAATTAATATAACCATTCATAAATTTGAGGGGAAAAGATGTTAATTAACTAGAGCTTCTTGCTTTCCTGCATAATATTTTTGTGACGCGCCCAATAGTTTCACATCGGATAGGGATGGAATTGTGATTGGGTTTATATGAGACATGAACACTAGTAATAATAACTGGGCTTAAGTATTTTGGGCTGTGGTTTGGGCCCAACGAGTTATTATTGCTAGTGGGCCGGATCGTTACATTTGGTATCAGAGCCAATAACCAGCCGAAAGTGTGTGGCGAGTCTCGGCTGAGTCTGGGTTTAGATGACAGGGCTAGCGAGACGAGTCTCACATCGCGTGATCTTGAGCTGCTGTTTGTGTGTTTGGGCTGACGAGGACGTCAGGCCTAAACGGGGGGAGTTTGTGACGCTCCCAATAGTCCCACATCGGATGTGAATGGGTTTATATGAGACATGGACACTAGTAATAATAACTGGACTTAAGTATTTTAGACTGTGAATTAGGCCCAACGAATTATTATTGCTAGTGGGCCGAATCGCTATAATTTTAATATAACTGAGCAAATCTCCATAACTGTTAAAGTATAGTATTTTATCAAACAGATGCCCAAAATTGAAAAAAAAAAAAAAAAAAAAAAATGCTGATGATAAGGCAACTAGAGTTGATAAGATCACTATTTAGCCTTATAATAATTCATGCCTGTTTTTGGACCAGAAAATAGCATCAACTATGCATGGCAGGATTGGTGCAGTACTGTGATGTTTAGCACATGCTGCTACTTAACTTTTTGAAACAAAACCAAATAGTAAAAAAATATGGGCAATTCTTAAAAATCAAACAAATTAACAACTATTTGTAGTTGCATTGAGACAAGTTTCATGAAATATCTAGTGAGGATTGCTTATTGCTGTAATGCTGGGATTTACTAAGCGAATTTTCAATATTTTTTTCTTACCGTATGTTTCCTCATCTCTCCGTACATTTTTTTATTTAATAAAAATTTATTTAAATATTTTATTAATTATAATTGGTGAATCGAAAGGATGGTTTAAAAAATTTAGAATGCGTAAGTTACGAATTCGGAGAAACGAAGCAACACAAAAATATTATTCATGGTTGGATTCTTATCTTATCAATTTTTAAATATTTTTATTAGATTTAATTTATTCAACAGTATCTACCCGTCGCAATGCGCGGATATCTTCGTTAGTATACAATTACTACAAAATAAAATTGCACTAAATCGGTGCATCTGCGAGAAGCTAGTCTAAACAAGTCATAAAAAAAATTTCATGAAAAATTTCAACATCTGAATCCCCAAGGGGATGTGTCGATTAATACTTATAATTTGTATTCATTCTTAGATTCAATCCTGTTTTTTTTCTTTTTTTTTTTTTTTTAAAAAAAAAAAAGGCAAAAGCAGGTAGGCACTTTGCTAAAAAAAAAAAAAAAAAAAAAAAAAAAAAAAAAAATCATAGTACATGGATAATAGAATTTACACAAAAAAAAAAAATGATTGATATAAAATATGGATTATAATTAAATTTTGTAAAGTGTTCATGGGTGTTTGGTCTAGTGGTATGATTCTCGCTTCGGGTGCGAGAGGTCGCGAGTTCGATTCTCGCAACACCCCCTCCTTCCAGTAACACATGGTCATTTATTTATTTAAATAATTTTTTTTTGAGTCCAACGCATAAACGATGATTCAAAAGTAGTTTTAAAGTGAAAAGGATTTTGTTCTCGTAGAGCCAAAGCAATGTTTTCATTTCACGTGGAGTTTATGATTGGCGAGTGCATCTCCACAATGCTAACTAAAGCTTACGCCTACACAAATTCATATGCGCTTTTTCCTTTGTTAGTGACCTGAGAATGCAAGATCCACATCATGATGTAACACTTAAGCTAATGTTCTCACTTGAACATGTTACTCTTTGATTGTTTAAATTTTTAGATTAATTATTATTTTTCATAGAATCCCAATCCATATTTATGAAATATAGAATAATTAAAAGATTTGCTTTTAGCGAAATGGCATATTAACCCAGCTAAAATCAGCTTAAAAAACTTGGCATTATGTTTGCTCTTGTTCATCATGGAGACATTTTATTCACTTGAGAGTAAATTAAGGTATAAAGATCAAACACAAAGAGAGAAAAAATAAACACCGATTTTTAAAGGAATCAATAAAACTAAATTTGTTCGCTTCCGCTATGCTGAACAACATTGCGCGAGAATATGCCACAGAGCAAGCAAAATGGGCCATTTGGAGGAAGGATCAAAAGCTTAAAATCGAAAGAATGGATCGAAGTAAGCATCTTCTACATGTTCTTCTTCTACATAAGGAGGAGCCTTTTAAACACAACAAACTCAATTACAGGATGCAAATATAGTGGATTCATGTTCCTCATGGCGCGAAACCATCTAGAAAATATGAGCCACTTTACTTGCGAGTACGCGGTCCCGCCTCTCAATGTATCCGTGAGGGAACCATCCTGCTTTCCCTTTGCACTCTCCTTCCGCCCAACCGTTACTCGACACCTGCAATCGACGTACGATAGAAAGCAAGTTATTTTTCGAACTTTCTGATAAGCTTTAAGACATCAATTTTTTGGCCCAGAAGATTGTGTTTCTTTTTCTTCACTTCTGTTCAAAAGATTTTTCGTCCGTTTCTCGACTATCCCCAAAATGTTATTTTCATATATGGATTTGATAAGGAGTCCAAGGATCTAAGGAGTTCAAGGTCTCTGTTACGGCAAGAACAATATTAGAAATTGTTCTGTAGCTATGATCAAAAGCTTTAATTTGACATATATCAAATGCTTTAGCAACTCACTTCACGCATTTAGAAACAATTTACTAGACAATTATCGAAGCAACAAGCCCTAACTTGACCGGCCTTACAAGTTACATAAAACAACTTACAAAAGCAAGCATTATAAAAGCTTGCCTAAAAATTTTCAATGCCATTGATTACACAATAAGTTGTCCGATATCATAACTCGATTAATGTGACGCACCCTAATAGTCCCACATCAGATAGAAAAAAGATTATGACTGCGAATATAAGAACCATGAGCTCTAATAGTAATGACTGAACTTCAATATTTTGGATCAGTGGTTTAGGCCAAACAAGTCGTTAGTGCAAGTGGGTTGGGTTATTATTTGGTATTAGAACCAGTTTGTCAGCTAAAAGTGTGTGGTGGGCATCACATTGCCTGATAATCTTAGGCTAGAGAGAGATTTGATGAATTGAAAAGTGATTATGATTGGGAATATAAGGACCAGTGACACTAATACTGATAACTAGACTTTTAGTCATCCAAGTAGTGACTCAAGTAGAATCACCAGTAAAGAAAACTTACCTTCCGTACAACAATAATGTCACCTACTGACAAGCTAAGCTCCACATTACTCTCAGCCTGATATGATTGGATAGCCTGTGACATAATAAGAAATAAAAGAAAGAAATATATAAGGAACAATTTACCAGTTATCCAATATATATTTTTTGGAAGCTCGGGGATTGAAAGCTAATAATTAACAACCTCTCCTAAGAAGTACTCAGTTGATTCAGCCAATTCATCAACAGTTGGAGTAGCAAACATGCCATTAGCTTCTTCATATGAGGGAGGTGGCGGCATAGAGTTTTCAATCACCGGCCTTGGAGCTGCTTCAATTCTTTGACGCTCTGATACCATCTGTTAATTGCAAAGATAATAATCATATTAAGGAATGAAAAAAAAAAAAAAAAAAAAAAACACCTTTGCTATGAACAAATAAGAGTGCCATTATCAGATACCTCTCCCTCAAGCTGATCAAGAATTTGCAGGATTCTCTGATGATAAGCTCGCTCAGATTCAACCTTAAAAACAACGAAAATAGTTAGTAAAGACCCATTTCCAAACTTCTCACGGCATGCAAAGAAATAATGAACAGGTAAATGATCAACATTAGATATAATTGATTTGTTACCATTGCAATAAGCCGCTGCAATGTCAATCTTTGTTGTTGGGCTTCCACAGCAGTCATCGCAGCAACAGCTTCCTTACCTAATACCCCCATGTTTGACTTTAATTCTTGCAGCTTGGATTCAGCAGCTTCTAGCTTTGAGATCAAGTCACCATTTCCTGGGGTTTCTCTTACTTTAATTTGACGCTTTGAAACTTCAATAGCCTGCGAAGGACAAATAAAGTAAATTGATAGTCTGATTTACTAAGAGTTTAATATATAAGACCTTAAAGGGTTGACTGTTAGCAACAGGATTCTTCTGCCTGTTATGACAAATCATGCATAAAAAGACCAGGGCATATCCAATATTTATGTTTTCTGGCTGATTTTGTTGTTAGCACTGTTGTTCCATCAAATACACTAGTTCCAGGTGGAAGCTATCCAGTTCAACATACAAAAGATTTTATAGAAGAAAATTATAAATCAAAATTTCAGTTTAGAGAATCGAGATAATAATTTTCCCACAGTATGTCCCACGGACCCATTCATATAAAGCTACCAGAGGGCAAGGCAACAGCAATGCATGAAGCATTTATCTAGAATATACAATATAGTTTTTCTTTAAGGGATTCAAGTAAGATAACCTGAGCTTCAGCTTCCTGTCGCACTTTGTCGTATCTCTGGGCTAGGTGCCGAGCATCCTCCAAAGGAGCACCCATCACCATTGCTCTTAATGGCTCAGCAACCTGGTCGAATTCAAGGTTATACCAATAGTTATATGAAGCAGTAAACATCTATATAGGCTAAACTAAGCTAATAAAATGCAACAAAGTATTCACAGTTCCATCTACATTAGATTGCCAAATGCAGGACATCAACAAATGTGGGATCAATCACAAATTTTGCAACAGACTATCAACCATCCATTTACACAATATAGCTGAAACAATAGAATAAAAGAAAACATGACTGTCCCAAATACTTGTAAATTATTACAGTTCTCTCCAAAAAAAAAAGAAAAAAAACACTAGCTGTTACAATGAAAAAGTGAACATAAGGATTAAAAATCAAGACAACCATCTATACCTGCGTACCAAGGGCTTTCAGTAGATTTCCCCGTTCCTTTTCCATTTGAGCGCGAGCTTTTGAGAAGCACAAAGCAGCTTTTGATAACGTGTTACCACTGGTGCAGGTGTTTTCAACACCATATTTCCGACTATCTTCAGACAATTTATTTCCTATTAATACAGATTACATGAATAAGCAAAAAGCTATAGATCGAGACAAATATATAAAAAAATCTGTCCCTTTTTTCCCTTTCAAAACAACAAATTCGGAAAAACCTACAAGCGTACCTATTTCAACTTGTTTGGACCCTGTAACAATATAACCCTCAACACCCCGCACTATGTCCCTTTGAAAATGCTGAAAAAAAGTTGAAAGAAACTTTTACAAAAACAAAATCCAGTAGAATCAGTCAACGGAAATAAAAGGATTCTTGACCTTGGCCGCACGCGTGGAAATGTAAAGTTTTTCCAATTTTTGGTGTTGTCGAAGTTCTGCTTCATCTGAGAACACATTATCAGAACTTCCGTATCCACCACCTCCAAATTGCTTGAGAACAGCCTGCAACATTAGTGATAAAAAAATAATCACCAAGCTTTCATCATAATTTCAAAAATAGTTCCAAATAGAATAACACAAGTTTACTGCAAGAAGAAAATCCTAACTCCAATATATAACAACTTTGGCCCAGCAAGCGCTTCTGCGATAGAGATGACTAAGGCAGGGGCAGTATTTGGCAAAACATAAAAAGAAAGTATCTTATTGATGTCAAGAGACGACAGCTTGTTGCCGCTAAGACATTGATAGATAAGGTTCACAAGATTATTCAAGATTCTACGTCCAAAAACATCCCCCAAAGGTGATTTTATAAGATTCCTGGAGCATGTTATGAAGAGGTTATCCAAATTATGCTACATACATGTTATAAAGAATATGCACAGAATCAAACTACATTTAAGAGTACTTAACCTTCCAAAAGCAAGATCATGACCTAACGAGTCGGTCTAAGCTGGGTTCTGATTCCTTTTCAGCAAAAGTTTAAGTAGAACTTAACTGGTGCTAGATTTGCTGTTGAAAATTTCGACTTCTTTGAAACTGCAATAATTCCAATACGAAGAATATTTGTACTAGACTCCTGCACCAGGCCCAACCATTAAAGGCTCTCTCTGAACATTTCGCAAATGTTAATTTCGCGACTATATATGGCACACCTATACTACATTTTGCCGACGCAAAACTTCTCTTGCAAAGAATGTTCGGTCGAAAGGTAATGGTTTCTTATTTGCAACATATCTCTTCGTGGCAAAATCCGAAAACAAGATACAGCAAATTACAGATACTTAGCCTACAGAATAATCATGTCATATTCAGTGATTTTTTTTACATATTTTATTTGCTTTTGCAGGCCCAATTATTCAAAGTGCTTAACTATCATTTCACTATAGCAGGAAACATTACAATAACAGCAAATCAAAGGAAATGAATCTAGTAACCTGCATCAAGTCAATTGCATCCAACATTCATATACACTCGAATCAGTGAAACAACCTATTATATAGCTTCTATCATTATCATGCCATCAAAAATCATAGAACAAAATTTTACCAACTTATCATCTATTACAATTTACAAGACCTAATATAGAAAAAGACATCTTTTTTACTAATACATGGTTGAATCCCCATCAAGGAAACAGATTTGGGATGAGAAAGGTGCAGAAGGATCGATCCAAAACCAAATCAAACGCATGGAAAGATTCTAATCAAAGCGACGGATCGAGGAGATGGCACGCGAAAGGGGCACCTGCTGTTGCCGCGCGACCTGCTCTCTGAGCTTGCTCGCCTGCTTCCTAATGGCCTCCATGTCTCCAGCGGCGCCAATGGCGGAGCTCGGCGGCGGCGGCGGCGGCGGAGGAGGAGGAGGAGGAGGAGGAAGGGGAGCCCTAGGGAGCGAGGAGAGAGAGGATCAAAGGGGAGGGGGAGGGGGAGGGGGAGGGGGAGAGGGAGAAGAGGAAGAGGAAGAGGAAGAGGACGAAGAAGAGAAAGAAAGGGCGAGAGGCGAGAGGCGAGATCTGATGTTGTAGCGTCCTTCGTTTTTTTCTCTTATTTTTATTTTCTTTTAATTATTTTGGGTCAAAAAGGGGAAGGTGATTTATTAAGGACTAAAACTTAATACAATAATATTTGTAGGAGCAAAGTTAGAATATTTTTAAAATAAACAAAAGTTAAAATATTTTTAAAATAAACGAAATTGTTTATTTCTATTTTTCATTCTCAATTAAATTATTTATTTATTATTATGATAGTTTCAATTTAATATCTTAAATTATGTATGCAGTGCTATTCTTTTGTATTTCTGCTTCAACATATATGTATTAATATGTATAATTTATAAAATGTATTCATGAAAAGTTTTATAAATTGCAAATTTGTTGGAGTAAATTTTTAGTTATCAATTTTTTATTGCTGAAGATTAATACTATAAAGTATATAATTTTTGAGAAATATATTTAATAAATAAAATTCTATATGATATATTTAAAGAATTTTACATATAATTCGCAAAAAAATATTATTACCTGATGATATATATTATTCGATAAATTAGTCTTAAAATATGATTAGTATATTCAACGAATTTAAATTAAGTTTGATTTGATCAAGTCACGAATAAGCGATAATATATGTACACTGCATCTGGACCTGATCCAGATCCGAATTTCGAACTATAATATATGACGCTACATCTGGACCGGACCCAGACCCGTGTCTGGATCTAGACCCGACTCAAAATCAGGTATTTGGATTAAAACCCATCTGATTTGACCAGATTTTACGTTAAAATAAAAAATAAAAAATATGTATTAAACTGGAATCAAAATTCAATTTTTTGAATTCAAAATAAAAATATTGTAATCGTAGAGATATTTCATCTATTTTTTTAAAAAAAATAAATTATATTTAAACATAAAAATAATCTAAATAATTTAATTTTGAATTTAAATGGTTAGTGGGATTTGTCCAAATATACATGCCGGCCACCGACCCGTATTTTAACCCGCATAAAATAATTTATCCGACCCGATTTTTCGATCCGAATTTTTTTGGGTCAGATCCGATTATTTTGCCAGCGTATTTTGCCGCCCTTAGTCACAGTATACAATTTAGTGGACTAGGCCCAGCTTACTCTCGGCCTATGGGCCTAACATAAATCCAAGCCTACAAATATCAAGGCTTAATTTAGGCGCAAACCAAATCAAAATTTTGGGCCAGATCAATTGGGCTAGCTCACACTTTTATTTCCTAAAAATCGCGTAAAAAATTATTTGCGTTTTGGGCTCGAATATTTTGTATGCTTCTATATAATTCTTTGCAAGGGGCCAAAATTTTAGTATAGAGTCCGGTTAGGGTGCTTTTAAAAATATCAAGCACTTGGTCAAGTGCTTGTAAGTTTTTCATCATTACATCTATCCCAGCATCAAAGGACTGAAAACTCATAAATACTAATAACTTCATATTTTTAAGTCTCGTTTGGCAACGGAACTATTTCGGAAATAAGGAGGAATTACGGGAATACTTTGTTTCAGTACAACTAGAATAAGTGAGAATTGCTGTTCTCACTATTCCCAACCATCCTCTTGCTTTTTCCTTAAATACCCTCCCACGTCTCTCGAGACACCATCTCACCATCTCTTATCTCATTATTACATAATAAAGTTTGAGGGCAAAAAGGTCATTTAAAATAACTAATATTTTTTATTCTTTTTATTTCTCATTATCATACCAAGCATAAAATCTCATATCCCTGGAATCATCCCAAACGCTTTTTTACACTAGTTCTGTATTTTATACTTATCCCTGGAATAGCTACAAAATCTTTTATCCCTGGAATCATCCCAAACGTTTTTTTACACTAGTTCCGTACTTTATACTTATCCCTGGAATAGCTACAAAATCTCTTATTCCTGGAATCATCCAAAATATTTTTTTACACTAGTTCCGTACTTTATACTTATCCCTGAAATAACTAATTCTGTTTTATCCTGTAACCAAACGGGCCCTAAAAGTATAGTCATATCAATTTTTACATGAAAGACGACATTGGAAACTACAAAGATAACATTTTAGAAGTAAATTAAACCTAATGCAACGATCCACAGCTAGACAAATTTTTTTTATTTTATTTTTTTGATGGAGCATGGCACCCCGCGGGCACCGTCACTGTAAATTTACTGAAGTGTTGTAAAGACATGGGTCCATAAACAATATATGTATCATGCTAAATGAGATTTACAGCTTATTCTAAAATAATTTAAATATTACTATAATATTAATTAATATTACACTGAAAATGTTAATATAATGTGTTAGTGGCGCAGTTGGTTAGTTCGCCTTCCTCACCACACAATTTATTAACAGAGCTGTGATGATGTTACACTGTTATTGTGATTGATTAGTCCTTCACAACTGTCTGATTTGAAGACGATATTAAACCTATCGGAGCTCTTTTATTATTATTATTATTATTTTTTTGATCATTCACAACCGTCGGATTTGGATTTGAAGACCACTTGATTTTACTTGTGCTGCTGAAACCCCTAATTTTTGGGGGCTTATACAAAGTTCGTTTGGGTGAGATTTTACTCTTTCGGATATTCGCTTAATTAGATTGGAATATAAAATAAAAATAGAGTTATCTATAACAAAAAAATTTGAAATAATAATAATAGTAATAATAATTGGCATTCAATGAGATCAACCATCAACTAATTAGACTGAGTTGGGGTGGCTGTTCCACCAGTCCTAACAGAGGAGCCACAACTTAATTAGAATTGTATTTCTCAAAATAATAAATAAAAAAAAGTTGAAATTGGTTTTGTTTATAAATCTTCTTTTATTTATTTTAAACCTTCTTTTATTTAGTTTTTATTAGATTTATTAACTATTTATTTATGGATTAAAAATAAGTTCAACTTTCTGTTCGATAACAATAGATCCAGAAGACTATTAAATTGAGAGGAACTGTAGTCCACAATAAACCTAACAGTAAGAGATCCAACAATGAACCTAACGTTCAACAGGATTGAGTCCGATCGAGACTCGTTTATGCTATATTTGTATATCTTAAACGAATTAGTTATGTATTTTTAATAACTCAAATTTTTAAAATTAATGATTATAGCTTGATGATCCGACAGAATTATATCTTATCACTTTGATTTGAACTCTATTATATTGTTCAACAAATATTTTGATAAGCATGACTGCAAAAGAAGCAAGATAATAAGCCTCTACTAGTCAATTGGACTTTAATTAACAATTTGGACCCAAATAAAAAATAATAATAATAAAAAAGAGGAAAAAAATCATGAATGATAATGGTGATCACTTTTTGTTTTTAATATATATATATATATATATATATATATATATATATATATATATATATATATATATATATATGGATTAATTGCATATTGTTTTCTGTAAACATATCGAATACTAGATATATTCCTATAAAGTTCAACTTTTCATATTTATTCTTTCAAAAATCCAACGTTATTCATATATATCCCTACCATCAATCTCTGTTAGAAAAATCTAATTAATCATAGATTAAATACTTAATCTTAGTTAGTTAATGAGGTAAATTTATCTTTTTACCTTTTCAGATAGTTTTGTATTATTTTAACAGTTGGAGCTTTTGAAGGGATATTTTTGAAAGGGCAAAACTATCATTTCACATATAATCCGTTAAAAAATAAATAATGAACTAGCGGTAATAAACCGAAGGAATATATATATGAATAATTTAAAATTTTTGAAGGAATAAATATTAAAAGTTGAATTTTATAAAAATATATCTGCTATTAGATATGCTTACGAGGAGTCTTATGCAATTAATCATATATATATATATATATATATATATATATATATATATATATATATATATATATATATATATATATATATATATACCCATTTGTTAACTTATATAGATAGGATTAATAATTTGGAATCTCCATCATGTGAATGGGGTTGGTATGAACTTTTAGCTTGCAAACAAGTAAACATGTGGACATGATATCTAATGATATCTCTTATCTATACATATAATTGAGAGTTGAGGAGGGTTGAGTGTCAGCTCCTCCTCAACCCTCTCTCTCCTCCCACCCCACCACCCCCAACAAAATATATATATATATATATATATATATATATATATATATATATATATATATATATATATATATATATAATTCTCCCTTCTTTTTTTATTTATTGTATAATTTAATTTAAAAAGGTGTAAATTTTATTTTATATAGTAAAATTTAATTTTAAATAATTTTAAACAGTATAATTTTTATTTCAAATAGTGTAATTTTAATTCGCTCACAGAGTGCAACTTAGTTTGAAACGATGTAGCTTTTTATTTTTATGATGCAACTCAAATAATTTTAAATAATACAACTTTCATTCAATTATATTTTATAATTGACTTTTAAATGTCAATTTAAATTAAAAATATGTGAAATCAAATTTAAAATCAGAATAAAAATATAAAATTTAATATAACTTTAATATAATTTGTACTTAGATTTTTAATATTAATTTAAATTTAAAATCTATAAAATTAAATTTAAAAATAAAAAAAAATTAAATTCTGCAGAAATAATTTATTATAAAAATTATAAATAAATAATATTTTTTTCTTACATTATTAAAAATAATTATAAAAAATATTCGCGGTTGCTTGTACTTATTAATAAAAGAGTGACTAAGAGGAAAAATGAGGATAAGGACAAAACTTCACTTTTTGGATTCCCTGGCAATTGTGCAATGCCAGTTGGACCTGACATTATCTCCACAATAATATAATATAAAGAGGTCATCAAAATTTAATACTAAAATGTGATTTGACACAACCACAGACACCCTTTTCAAAATTTTTTTTTTTTTTAAAAAGGAAAAAGATAAATAATGTTTCTCTCCTCAACAGAAGCCACATGTCACTTTTAAAATGAGCAATGCTACATGTACACTCCAAAGGGGTGTACATCATACAGCTCCACCATTTTAATGGTGGCGATATTTTTTACGGGTCACATCAAGTGATTCATCATCATACCCCCACCCTTGGATGGGTGTGGTGTATGATGTACACCCCGAAACATTTTTCTTTTAAAATATGGTGGCGAATTATTGATGTTTCTAGTTTTCGATTCTGACTCGTAAAAGAGAAAATTTGGGGCTAAGAATAAAACTGATCAATTAATTTCATCTTAATTTGCTATGTTCTCAACAAAACTTATTTCCTGGTATTTGTAAATTTTTTACTATTAAATTTATTTATTTCATAAATTTTATTTTTTTAATTATTTTATTCTGTCAATTATTTATTTCATAAATTTTATTTTTTAAATTATTTTATTCTGTCAATTATTTATTTATTCTAAAAAGTTCACTATCATCGTAACCATACATCTTTTCATCCAAGTACTAAAAATCTATCAGCACCAATGACTTAATACTTTTAAAAATATAGAAGCTCAACTCGAGAAGATATTTACATCTTAAAAATTTAAACAACAAAAAATAAAATTTTAATATAGAGCACAAATAAAAATAAAAAATGACGATCGTAATATAAATAAACCACAAAAGGAGAGATTTTACTGTTTGATAAAAGAAAAAATAAAGAATATAAAAATTTATGTGAATTTTTTGTTTTTATAGAGAAAAAATTATGAATGAAAAAAAAGAGATTTCACTATTTGATAATAGAAAAAATAATTATTTTCTTTACGAGTTTCTTCCTATTAATCCGAATGCTCTGCTTCCAATACATGTATTTATTTTTTTTAAAATTATTTTTAAAAATTAATGGCATTGCGAAACTATCGACAAATCAGAAATATAAAATCGAAAACGCGAAATATTTAACTTTTAATATAACAAATTTAATAATTTTGAAGACTTATGAAAAAATGAGTTAACAAGTGACAAGAAATTGTTCTTTCATGAAAACTATGATACTTTACTAATTGCTTGCTTTCATAATTAGCTAATAGATTATGTATATGATTCTGGAAGATCTTAAACAAATAAAATAAAGGATTCATGCTTGCAAGATAGGGATAGACCAACTGCAAAATTAAATTCCCCGATCCGTGGACACAACATGATCTGAACACTATCAAAATTTCGAGTATTTTATCTTTCGATGGCCAAATATTAAAAAGATTTAGTACTCTCGAACATTTTTCTACGAGCGAAACTTTTCGTATAAACTAATTATTTTACTAATCAAGTGACGTAGATGTTGATCTTATCATGTTGAAGGCGATGATATTCGAAAGATTACAAGTTTTGGCGTGCATTTTTCTCTTTTCTTGTAGCAAGATCACCATTTTTGTCTTAATCCCAGTTAAGAACGCTATAACTGTTTGATAATTGTGAAAAGGTACAATTATTAGTCTTATATAATGCACGCATACTTCAAAAACTTAAATTTAGAAAGCAAAATCATTTATGTATTTTATATTCAACAATAGTACTTAATTTTCTTAAGTGTTCTTGTAAGGCGAGAAATAGAATGAGAAGAGATAATTTTTTTTTTTTAAAAAAAGTCTTATACAGTTACTAATCAAGCGCAGTAAAATATGAGAAAGGAAAATGCTACTTGTACACCCTATTTGGGGGTGTACATCGCACACCCCACCCATCCAATGGGTGGGGTGTGGTGAGGGGTCACTTCATAATTTGTGAAGTGACCCCCCACCCTTAGATGAGTGGGTGTAAGATGTACACCCCCTTTGGGGGTGTACATGTAGCGTTGTTCTATGAGAAATTATCGCTTATATCTGTTCTACACGTGTGTGTGTATATATATATATATATATACTTCATACACTGCAAGTAATATTTGATAATCAATGTTCTAAAATTAAAATAAAATTAGATAGATATTGTCACGTCTTAGGGATAAACTAGAGTCGGATCTGTTAATATATTCGCCGTATACACGAAAAGTTTCGTGCACAAGAAGTGTCAGTAATCTACTCCAATATACAATAATCATATAATAGAGCAAATAGAGTTAAATATAAAGATAATTAACTATCAGACTAAGCTGTACATAAATCATCTAAATACAACATCGTGTCTTCCAATGTAAAAAAATACAACCAGCTAACTAAAACCAGATCCAAAATGTACACTAGTCTAAAAACAAAATAAGCTTCGGGTCGACTACTATCACCAAAGAAACAGAAAAGAGATTTATCTAACCAGTGATCTCCTTACCTCGGTCGGCAGTCGTCGCTACCGTTGCAAAGGGTTCAGCAAAGAGGAGGTCAACAGAGGGTGCGAGAACTACAAAAAATCCGCACACCAAATCATTTTTTGCGTTCATTTTGCATTCAAACATCATCGACTCATCATCCTGACACTCATGCTGATATTGTAGTTATTTTGTCAGCTAGGTTTTCGAATCATAGATATAATCTGCTATTACGGCGAGCGCACAAACAGAAATTAAAATAATGATCACACAAAATAAACAAATCATAAATGGACGACAGAAAATGAAGAATACAAAGATTTATGTAAAAAAATCCTTCGTAAAAGAAAAAAAATCACGAGTGAAAAGACAATTTCACTATATGATAAAAAATATATAATAATATCGAGAGTATAATAATCTACATGCCTCTAGAGCAAAATAAAGAAAAAAATATTTCTTAACGGATTTTTCTCAGAACCGAACCCTCCGCTTTCCATAACAGAGAATTATTATTTTTTTTATAAAATATTTTTTAAAATTTATCGTACAGCAAAATTGTCGACGAATCGAAATTATAAAATTAAAACCGATTATCAATTTCGAAACACATCTAACATCTACCCTTGAAATAATCATTTACTAAACGTTCATATATTTTGGCAATTAATAGCAAAAAATGATCATCGTTTGATTTATAAGAACCGAGCGACATGCAATGAACTCGATCCTAATTGTGAGATCCCTAGGTACCATTAAATTATTAAGAGTGTAGTGTACGAGACATGCTTATACACCTAGCTAGCGCAAGAAATAATCATAGATTAAAATAAACTTGCGTAAATCAAAATATGGCGATTTGTAAGCCGTTCGATTCGATCCGTCACCAATTCTAGTCCATGTACAAAGACCCTCCTTTTTGTTTCGTACTTCTCGGACATGGAATTCATGTGTTTTATAGACCCGATTAACTCAGTACACCAACAAAACTATTGGGGTTAGGATTAAGGAAACGGGTCTAAAAGCTTTATTGAATGCGAATTCCAACATGGATTTTGACTCTTAAATTATTCCTCGTCTGAGTTTAGGAATTAGATATCAATTCCGACACGGGACACGAAATACATTATGATTCAACTAAAACGCCATAATTCAATAGTTTCAAAATAATTAAGACACCATATAAATTAAATACTGTTATTAAAATATAATATTATTAAGAATCAGGCGGCCACGCTTTTAAAAGTATAAGTTTTTTTACGGTTAAATTTATTTATTTTTATTGATTTAACTTAAATTATACTATTTCATCAACCACCTAATAAACTCTAAAAAATTATTATTATATTAATCTTATAATTTTTTATCCAAAAGTCAAAAATTTATAAACACTAATGATTTGATACTCTTCAAAGCATATGAGCTCAATTCTATTATTAATATAATATTATATACTTATTATATATAAATTATTAATTTAATTGATTAAGTGGAAATTAATTAAACTCTCATTGATAGTTTATATATATATATATAGGTTGGAATATTATCGATAGCACCAAATCATTAGTGCTATCAAGTTTTTAGCCATTGGAATAAAAAATATACGGTTAGGATAATAGTGATCCCTTAGGGTTTACTGGGGTGGTTGGTTGAATAGTAAAAATCTTAGGGCCCGCTATAGTCCCAACCGCACATGTTTTAATCCAAGTGTTAAAAATTTAATAGCACCAGTTGCTTGGTGCTATCGATAGTATTCTAGCCTAATTATATATATATATATATATATATATATATATATATATATATATATATATATATATAATTAGGCTAGAATACTATCGATAGCACAAAGTTATTTGTGCTATCAAGTTTTTAGCCTTTGGATTAAAAAATGTGTGGTTAAGATGATAGTGGTCCCCTAGGGTTTACTAGGTGGTTGGTTGAATAGTAAAAATCTTAGGAGACCACTATAATCCCAACCGCATATCTTTTCATCCAACGGCAGAAAACTTGATAGCACCAATTGCTTGGTGCTATCGATAGTATTCTAGCCGGACTATATATATATATATTAAAAACTTCTATGTCCCCTAGGGTTTACTAGGTGGTTGGTTGAATAGTAAAAATCTTAGGGGACCACTATAATCCCAACCGCATATCTTTTCATCCAACGGCAAAAAACTTGATAGCACCAATTACTTGGTGCTATCGATAGTATTCTAGCCGGACTATATATATATATATATATATATATATATATATATATATATATATATATATATATATATATATATATATATATATATATATATATATATATATATATAGTACAACAAAATTATGATATAGCGATATTTTTAAATATTTCTAAAATCTGAAAAAATTATCACTAACAAAAATACCGACACTTATTATTAGTGTCGCTATATGTGTAGTCGTTAGGGTGTATAGGGACACATTATCATAATGTGTCTTAAAAATATGTCACTATAATCTAATTTTGGATATAGATAGAACACTTATACAAAAGTGCCATAAAAATATATACTTATAACTATATATATATATATATATATATATATATATATATATATATATAGAGAGAGAGAGAGAGAGAGAGAGAGAGAGAGAGAGCTTATATGCTTTTAAAATACAAGTCTATTCATGTTTGTAAATTTTTTACCATTTAATTTGTATTGAAGTTTGTATTTTTGTAAAGTTAGCTAAAGAGAGAGAAAGATAAAATAAATAGCACAACTTCTAATATAAATTAAATAGTAAAAAATTCACAAGTATAAAATGATTGTACTTCTAATATAAATTAAATAGTAAAAAATTCACAAGTATAAAATGATTGTACTTTTAAAAATATATAATCTCTACTATATATATAATTTAATATAATGCACTAAGAACCCACATCAAACGCACGTCATGACATATCGACATTGGATACGGATTCGATACCGACACAAACGTACGTGCCTGTACACGAACACATAAAAATTATACAAGTGCTCGTAATACATAGATTAGGAATCAAAATTTTCACTTGGGAGATTCAAGGAGTAATTGTAGATAGCTTATCAAATTTAAATTTGAATTCTTTGCAAAGCAACTCAAATCCGAATCTAACAAAATATACTCATTTTAGAATGCTCGAATAGAATTGTTAGGGTGGAGTAAGAAACTTTGAAATATAATTTATGACTCATTATTTATTTAGTATCTATTTCAATATGATAGTTTGAAAATAGGGCAGTATTTTTATAAGAGCAATACTATTCCTCCATGCCAATTTTACCAATTTTTTTTAAAAAATATTTATTTATAAATAATATTTTAAAAAAATTATAAAACTAAGGTATTTTTCGATAAACACGAGCCATTATTGAATTGGCAATGCAGACGTGATCTAGCACGATCATTGATGCGGCGGAGATTTTGGAGCTTCAACAAAAACGCATGTGATCGACAGGTGGTTTAGACCAGTCATTTTTTTGGGTCAAATCTCACCAAAAAAAAAAATATATATATTATATTTAAAATATATATATATATATATATATATATATATATATATATATATATATATTTTAAATTTATTTTATTATGTCATGTAAATCAGCTAAAAAAAAATCTAATTAAAAATAATTTCAAAATTTCACTCTGGGTAATAATTTTAAAATTTTATTTTTATATTTTTAGATATTATAAAATTTTTTAATTAAATATTATTATTTTTATATAAAATAAGTGTTATTTTTCATGCATATCATATGAGTCGTGCAAATACGACAAATGCAACCTTTTTCCTTTTCCTTATTTTTTGGACTTTATTAAATAACTGTTTTTTTTTATTATTATTATTTTTATTTTTTTATGTATCCAACAGATGTCGTGCGAATATGCCAAATGCAACCTTTTTCCTTTTTCTTATTTTTCGGGCTTTATTAAAAGAGAAGGTACATATTCTCTTGATTAGGTGAATCCTGTTAATTTTAAGATCAAAAGCTCTAATATATTAATAGCAATTAAAAGTGGAAGGAAACATGAAGATTGAGAGAGTGAACTAAAAATCTGTGGAATATATATAAATATATATATTTGTTATTTGTTATATGATATTTTATTCTTATACTATATTAGTTGTATTAGTTTGGAAGCTTTTAAAAGAACAAGTGTTTGGTGCGAGATCAATTAACTAAAAATCAACTATCGTGACACGTACATGGTGGTGTTTTTCATCCTGTATGATCCAAAAGTGAAAAAGTTAGTAGCATTAAATATTTTGTACTTTAAAAAAATATTCAAAATTAAAACTTGCCAACTCATCAGTCCGATCAAATCCAACCAATTTTATTTACGTAAATTTTTGCGTATCGAATGAGAACAGAGTTAAGGGTCAAACTCAAAACCGAGCTGAAAATTTCAGATTATTAATATCTGACCTTTTCGGAAATCAGACCTACCTTTCTAAACAAAAATATATTTTTTGAGAGGCACTAATAAATGCATTAATCAAACAGTTAAAATTAATTTATAGAGTAGAGGTAGCTAGTATATAGCAGGTAGGAAAATAGTAGAAGCAAGTTGTATGGGGCTATTATTCTAGCGTACGTAGATGTCTAAATGCTTATTGCCCATACTTTTATGTCCACCTTGTGATCTCTTGTCCCCTGGCCATTTTCTATGCCTCCATCCACGCTCCTGCTCCAGCTCCAGCTCCAGCTCCAGCTTCTTAATTATAAATGTAAAATTTATGAGAGAGAGTGAGAAAGACAGAAATTTTTTTTTTTTTGTGTGGCTTTATGAAAGAAGAGTCAATTGTAAATCACCAAAACTAATGAGGACATAAAAAGAGATTATTAGAAATGACAGTAGTTTCATACGCTCTTAGTTTTTTATTAGATGTGATCCACGTCATTACAGTCAATCCAATCTGTTAGGATGTATCTGGGCACGTCTTTAATAAACGAACGTGATTAAAACATCCTTACATTATGTTATATATATATATATATATATATATATATATATATATATATGATATAACTGGAGTTTCGATCTAACTCTAATTCAAATTTTCTGTGACGGTTCCATCTACGGAGATAAGAAAATAGATAGGAGACATTCCGCTTTCTGCAGATTGCACACGAAGATGAATCGAAAGGAAAAACTGTCGTCTACGACTAATTTTAGAAAAAAAATTAGAAAAATTAAAATTATGACAGAAGATACGATCTAAAATTTTTTATTTTTTTGAAAAAAATATAACATATATAATATTCGCTTCGCATTCGGTTAAAAATTTAAAACAATCAAACTTTAAAATTTATAATTTTAAATATCAATCATTAAATTTTTATCCAATTGTATTAGGTAAGAAATTATTGTTGAAGGATCCAGGGGTTTAATTAGGGGCCTAAAAGCTATCAATCATATACAATATTGAACCAAAAGTACATAAGTTTAAGCTTTAAATTATTGAGTTGGAGTACTCTCTTCAGGAATCCTGAGTATTTTATGGTCTTAATTAAGTTTCCTCTGATCTTTTCTAATGGAAATAGTGCTCATTAATACTAACTTTAGGGATGTATATATCTAAAAAATATTCATCTTCTGAAAAATAAGGTGTCAGAGCTAGTCCCGTTGCCAATGTGATTTAAAAGGTTTTTATATCTACTGCTTTTGATATATGTTTCAATTTATTATTCTGCAGTCACTTTCATCGTATTTTTAATTAGTGGACGTGGTGTGATTCACTTAATATTCATTTTGCACTGCACTTAAGTAGCTGTGCTATAATTAATTCTAGGCCGGTTCCTACAAAATTGAGTATTTTGGGTAACAAGCTCGGTTTAAGTAAGCTTGGTCTAAGGTGCTTTTAAATTTTTGAGAGGATTTCTCAGTTCTAACCACTACTGTGAAATCAAGAGAACTCTAAGTCTGCGTTTGATTCGGGTATAAGAAAAATTTAGTTATACCGAAAATACGTATAAGTTATGATATTAGCAGGAACTAATATTAATTTATGCTTGGGTGAGTATAAGAGTTATACCGGGTATAAAGAAAATTGTGTTTGGTAAATTAAAGAGGAATAAGAAGATTAGAGAGGATATAAATTTTTATTGAATATTTTATCTTTTATGATATAATTAAAATTCATAATTTTTTTAAAATTTAAAATTTTGTATATAAAAATAGGTATAAATTTAAAAATTTTAAAAATTTGGTGAATTATTTATTAAAAATTAAAATTAAAAATTTAATAATTTGTATAAATTGTAAAAATAATAAAATTTAAATTTTTATAAATTGATAAATTTATTAAAAATTAAAGTTACAAATTTTAAAAGCTATAAAATTTAAAATTTAAATTTTAAAAATTTATAAATATTAAAAATTTTAATTTTAATTATCTCAAAAAATTACAAAAGTAGAAACAAAAAATTTAATTTTAAAATTAGTATACATTTAAAAAAAATTATAAAAAAAATATGCATAAATTTAAAAATTTTAAAATTAATAAATTTTTAAAAAATATAAAAAAATTATATTTTTAGATTTATTTAAAAGTAAGTTAAAAATTTTAAAATTTATAAAATTAAAAAAATAAATTTTAAATTTTATAAATTTAAATATCTTATAATTTAAAATTTTTTAATTTAAAAAAAAAAAAAAAATACAGCAGGTGGAACAACTCCACCAGTGGAGTGGGGGTGGGAACAGCTGTTCCCACCCCAAACGGGTTATCTACGATAACCCGTTTGGGGTGGGAACAGCTTTTTCCCACCCCCCAAATTTTTGTTTGGGTATAAGTACCTGGAACTAGGGGTTATCCCCTTAGTTCCAGATACCAAACGGGCCCTAAGGTGCTTTTAATTTTTTTTTTTAATATTATATATTATCAAAAGGAATATATATATATATATATATATATATCTATATATATACACACACTACAATAAAATTATATTATAACGATACTTTTAAGTATTTCTAAAATCTAAAAAAAGTGTCGCTGACAAAAATACCGACACTTATTATTAGTATTGCTATATGTGCCGTCAGTAGGGTGTATAGCGATATATTTTTGTAATGTGTCCCTATAATCTAATTTTGGATATAGATAGAATATAGATAAGACACTAATACAAAAGTGTCACAAACATGTGTTCCTATAACCTAATTTTGTTGTAGTGATAAAGAGAGCCGAGCTGGAATGCTATCGGTAACAAACGAGCTCCGTTGTTATCCATTTGTTTTCGATGATGAAGCTTCCAAATCGACGATCGACACCGTTGAATATAATCTAAATCATTGAATGTATTTAGAAATTAATTTTTAAATTTTTTCGACATCATTGATGTAATGATCAAAGATTTATAAAATTTGTAATTTTAATTATAGATATGATTTTTTTTTTCCGGCGTAAAGAAATTTAAATTAATTAAATTTTAATTAAAAAATTTTTTAGACTATTTAAAATAAAATTTATACTTTTGATCTTGATTACAAAACAACTATCATCACTTTTTGAAAGATATTTATTTTCAGCTGTTTATTTTTATGTCCACTTGATGGATCAAAAAATAATATCGAAAAAGTATGAAATTTAATTTTCAAATAGTTTAAATTTTCTAGATCATTTTTAATAATACTGATCGTTGTTTTGAAAGCTCTATTATCGCAAAATAAATCGGTAGCAACAAAACCGTTTGCCACCGATAGTATTCCAGCCTAATGCTATATATATATATATATATATATATATATATATATATATATATATATATATATATATATATATATATATATATATATATATATATATATATATATATAGAGAGAGAGAGAGAGAGAGAGAGAGAAAGAGAGAGAGAGAGAGAGAGAGAGTCCGGCTACTATACTATCAATAGCATCAAGTATTTAGTGCTATCAAATTTTTCGGCGTGATTTACTACTTTGACTATTTTTATCTTTTAGATTATATTATGCAACCAACCGCCTACTAAACTCTAGCTGACCACTATCAGCATAACGGCACATCCCTTCAATCAAATGCCTAAAACCTAATAACATTAATGACTTGATATTTTTAATAGTATAGTAGCCTTATTTTATATATGAGTCCGACTATTATGCTATCGAAAGAATCTTAGAGCTAACTACTATACTATTTGTAGCACCTTTTGATCACTAGTTAAATAATGTCGAAAAAATATTAAATTTGAATTTTAGATATTTTCAATAGTATAGTTTAAGTTTAGCAGGATAAATTGTCGATTCGAAAGCCGCATCATTAAAAATAACATGATAGCATGGAGGCCTTTGTTCCACCGGTAGTATAGTAGCAGGACTCTATATATGCTGTTAGATCTACCCCATTAATCATTTCTATTCCTTAAATCGTACTATTTTACCAATCGCCCACTAAACCCTAAGGAACCACTATCATTTTAACCTTACATCTTTTTATCTAAGTGCCAAAAATTTAATACCACTAATAACTTTGTGCTATTAAGTATAGTAGTATAGTACTATATATATATATAGAGAGAGAGAGAGAGAGAGAGAGTCCGACTCCTATGCTATCGATAGCACCAAGTATTTGGTGCTACTAAGTTTTCTACCGTTAAATCTACTCTTTTATTCATTTCCACCATTTAGATCATATTATTTTTTCAACCACCCACTAAATTCTAGGGACTCACTATCAAACTAACCGCATATCTCTTCTTCCAAAGATCAAAAATCTAATAGTACCATCAATTGTCCCTAACGCAAGTGGTAAGGATTTGGTGGTTGGTACCGAGGTCCCGAGTTCGAAGCCTAGTTACTTTACATTTTCAGCTAAATTTATTTTTTTTAAAAAATAAACGAATCACATTTCTAGCTAAGTTTATTTCTTTAAAAAAATAAATGAAACGGATAGTATGCATTTTTTTGTCAAAAAAAAAAAATTAATAGCACCAATGACTTGGTGCTATTAATAGCATACTAATATGATTTTATATATATATATAGTTCGGTTGAAATACTATCGATAGTATCAAGCAATTGATACTATTAAGCTTTTAGCCCTTGAATGAAAGTATGTGCGATTGGAATGATAGTAATCTCCTAAAACTTTTACTATTCAACTAACTACCCACTAAATTCTAGGGAATCACTATCATCCTAACTGCACATCTCTTAATCTAAAAATTAAAAATTTGATAGCACCAATAACTTAAACTATCAATAATATTTCAGCCTCTCTTTCTCTCTGTTTATATATTTATATATATATATATATATATATATATATATATATATATATATATATATATATATATATATAAAGAGAGAGAAAGAAAGTGTGAGAGTTTGATTATTATATTATCGAGAGCACCAAATGCTTAAAAACTAATCCGTGAATGTCAAATCAATGTATCCAAAGATCTATTATTTCTGTACATCTATACGTATAAGAGTACATCCTTATCGAATTAGATCAAGGATATATATATTGTGTTCAATACACAATCCATAGCACTATCCGCTACATAAATGCTCACTAACAGAGTAACAGGTATACAGAGCATTAGTTGCAATTAATTTATTAAATATTTTTCTAAATTATTTTCTATTGGTATGTATTTACTCCTCTTATTTGAAAGCGCAAAAGAACACATTATTAATGTGCAATTCTTTCATTTCATTGAAACAGAATTATTTGATATATCTCACTTAAGCAAATATTTGAGATCTTGCTCTTTCTTTAAAGTTGCTTTAGTGCATGAGTGCAAAATTAAATGTGCATTTTTGCTAAGCAAATTCAAAGTAATTCAAATACTATGCACATAGGTACGAAGCCTGAATTTTAATTTTAGAAAAGCCAAAAATATATTATACAAAATATATTAATTTTTAAAAATTATTAATAAAAAATTATATATAAGTATTTTTTTTTTGTTTATTAGCTTTCGAATTTTAATA
The DNA here is from genome assembly GCA_029204045.2 of Tillandsia leiboldiana. Classification (NCBI taxonomy): domain Eukaryota; kingdom Viridiplantae; phylum Streptophyta; class Magnoliopsida; order Poales; family Bromeliaceae; genus Tillandsia; species Tillandsia leiboldiana. The sequence goes on from CM055078.1 coordinate 13,925,426, forward strand.
TATATATATATATATATATATATATATTTTTAAAAAAATAGAGTATAGTTGTTTTTACCATTAAAATAATAATATTTTAGATATTTGTAAAAAAAAATTATTTAAAAAAATTAAGTATTAAAATTTAATATAATTTGCAAATCAAGTATTACAATGTATCAAAAAATTAAGTATTATAATTTTTCATAATTTTCAAATTAAGTATTACGATACGAGTCAATTAAATTTATATTTTGTGGCCCACAAGATAACATTACTTTTTTAAAAAGAATTATTTTGATCCCTAAAATTTACACTATTTTTAATTTTTTTAATAACTTAATAATAAACTGTTATATAATTTTAAAAATATTAGGAGAGCCATGACCATTGTGGATCTTCACATAATTTCATCCTCGTATACAGAGGTGGGTGACCTATCAATATATTCTATTGACATATATGTTGCAGAGTCCAAAAATAACTTCTTAATTCCTAGGGTGTAAGAAAAAGTTATTGAAAAAAATTTAGTAATAAAAAGAAAGCAATTAATGTTTTTTTAATAAACATTTCTATAGGTATTTACTCACAAGATATGTTTGCATCTATCTACAAAATAATAAATGTACAAATATTGTACCATTCAATACTATCTGTCTTGCTACATCATTAGTATAAATTTTATATTTTCTGTTATTTGTAAGATTTTTTTTTTTTTACTCATCTTATCAGTTATTTTAATTTAAAAATCCAATAATTTTTTTTAAGTTATAGAATGTGAAGGGTATAAGATATATACAACTTATATTGGATATATAAATAGTATTTTCTATTAAAAATTTTAGAAAAATATCTTATATATCTTTAAATACTTGAGAAATATCTTATTTATTTTTAATTTTTTTTTTCAAATATATTCCTTATATATTCTTCCGTTATTCAAAAATATTTTTACTGTTAGTACCCGCTAAGTTATTTCGAATTAAATCCGAACAAAATTTTTATTTGAGTTAAAAAAATTAAAATGCCTACTTTGTCCTTAACTTGAGAATTTTTTTTTTTTTTTTTTAAAAGTTGATAATGGTAGAGCAAATACTTATATTGCCCCTAACTTAAAAGCAAATAAGAAAAGTTGGTTAGAACAGAAAGGCATAATTAAAAGGGCAAGATTGTAATTTTACAGAAATAACGACAGTGGTTAATATTTCACTATTTCACTAATAGAATTTAACCCTAAAGGTATATTTAAAATAATTTGAAACGTTGGGAAAATATTTTTAATATTAGTTTTTAAAGATGGATAAATAAGAAAGTCAAAAAATTTTCAAAACATATAAAAGTAATTGCTCCAAACTTTTTTGATGCAGTTAAAAATAAAAATAAAAGCAATTCTTGCAAATAGTAAAATACAATTCATTTAAGGTAAGAAAATAAATAACTTACTTAAATTATGGATCATTTTGAATCAATGACCGAATTTTTTTAAATTTTAATTTTATTATCCAAACTTTTTATTTATTTGATTTGCATCAAATAATAATATTTTGACTTCAAAATTTACTAATTACTTAATTTAATAAATTATAATTATAAAAATTATATGAAATATACTAAATAAATCTATAAAATTAAATGATACAATCAAATTTTAAAATTAAGATATTGTTGATCAACTTAAACCAAATAAATTAAAAAATTTAATAATAAAATTAAAATTTTAAAATTTTAAAAAATTAATTCAAAAGCTTGAGATAAGCTCTGTACGATTTTATTTTTGTTTTATTTATTTGATGTCAAATCAACAAGTTGAACCAACAAATATGATTTTATTTTTGTTTTATTTGTTTGATGTCAAATCAACATGATGAATAGGAATGCCAATCGGTATCATATGGAAATTTTATTCGAATTCGAATTCGAAAAAAATAAATTTATCTGATATTAAACGGATATGAATTTAGATACAAATATAAAAAAAGAAAATCAGGCGAATTTGAATTCGAATATGAATTTTGACTGTACCCGATTCAAATCTGAATCCGATCCGAATCCGAATTAATTTTATATTATATAATATATATGTATATAAATATTTGATATTATATTTAAATTTATATCTTAAAAATTTAGATTTAATGTAATATATTTTGAAATATTGTAAAAAGAAAAAAAAAATTAATTGTTTCATATTTGAATTTTTGGATTTGGGATTTGAATTTTTGGTCGAATTTTGATTTAGATATAAATTTTTAAAATTCATCGAATTTGAATTCAGATTTGATAGTCAGATTTGAATTCGAATTTTTAAAAATTAACCCCGACTATTGACATCCCTAATGATAAACCAACAAAATGTGGAGAGGGAGGCATGAAAAATGCCCTCCAAACGTGAAAAAGATGATTGTATGGTAAAATAATTTTATAAAATTTATAAATTATAAATGTTGTCAAAAAAAAAAAAAACTTTTATGATTTAAAATTTTAAATTATTTGAATATACATTATGTAATTTTATTAGATTTCTCTCAATTAAAATTTAAAAAATTAAAAATAAAAATTTTAATTTTAAAATTTAAAATTTTAAAATTAAAATATTTAAAATTTAAATTAATTAGGCTATAATACTATCAATTATACTAAGTTATTGGTGTTATTAAGTTTTCGATTTTTGGTTGAAGAATGTTCAGTTAGAATGATATTGGTGTTCTAGGCTTTGTTTGGTTTGGGTACAAAGGGGGATATCCCTCCCTTTGTACCCAAACACTATTGAACAAAGGGGGAACTATTAGATACAATAGTTCCAGTACAAACAGAATAAGCTGGAATAACAGTTCTTACCCATTATTTTATAAATTTGTTTTTTACCAAATTACCCCTCCTCCCCTCCTTTCTCTTTTTTCAATACACTCTCATCATCACAAATCCCTCTCTCTCCCCTCTCTCTCTCTTCTTCCCAATACACTCATCATCACAAATTTCTCTCTCCTCTCCCTCTCTCTCCCCTCTCTCTCTTTTCTTCCCAATACACTCATCATCACAAATTTCTCTCTCCTCTCTCTTTTTTTCTTCTTCCCAATACACTCTCATCATCACAAATCCCTCTCTCTCCTCTCTCTTTTTAATTTAATTGGATATTAAATTAAATATTATTTTCAAAATTTTAGAAATTTTATTTTGATTTTGATTTTATTATAATTTTTGTAAGACTTTACATTTTGAAATTTTATATTCGAAATTTTAACTTTAATTTAAACAAATAAAATGTTAAATTAAATATTATTTTCATAAAATATAATTTGAAATTTAATTTTGATTTTGATTATAATTTTGATTTTGATTTTGATTTTAATTTTATCTTAATTTTTGTAAGGCTTTAATCCATTAATTAAAATGAAGAAAGTAAAAGTTATTATTTGAAAATTAAAAAATTTTATGTTTAAAATTTATAATTTAAAATAATATTATATAATTTTAAATTTTAAAATTTAAATGTTGAAATTTTATATTTAAAATTTTAAATTTAATTTGAGAAAAAAAATATTAAATTAAATATTATTTTTAAAAAATATAATTTGATTATGATTTTGATTTTATCTTAATTTTTTTAAAGCTTTAATTCATTAATTAAAACGAACTAATTAGATTTTAACAACTTTTATCACATATTAAATCTTGAGGGTAAAAAAGTAATTTACACAACTTAACCTCTTTATTCCTCTTATTCCTCATTATCATACCAAATACAAAATCTCTTATCCCTAGAACCATCCCAAACACTTTTTTACCCTTGTTCCGTACTTTATACCTATACCTGGTACTATTAATTCTCACTAATCCCCGAACCAAACGATACCCTAAAGTTTAGTCGGGAATTGGTATAATAGTATGATTTAGGGACTATTTGGTTGAATTTAGTTATAAAAATAGTGTAGTTAAAAATACGTTCAGTTAAAAATACTACAGGCGTAAATTACTATAATTACATTTATTCTATTTAGTAGATTGAAATTGAGATTTGTATTTGTCTATTTTATTACTTTTTAGTTAAAAAAGTTAGATTACTTTTTTATATTTATTATTGTTATTTTGAATGGCATTTTTTTAACGTATTTTTTTAACGATATTTTTTTTTATCAACATTGTTTTTTTTTTAAATGGCATTATTTTTTTTTAATCGTGTTGTTTTTTTTTTTAAATGGGGTTGGTTTTTTTTTAACCGCGTATATATATATATATATATATATATATATATATATATATATATATATATATATATATATATATATATATATATATATATATATATATTGAGCATATATTTTGAGCATCATTTATTTTTGTTTGAACGATATTATTTTTTAAATGAAGCTATTTTTTTTGAATGACATTGTTGTTTTTCTTAGTGATGTTATTTTTTTGAACAGCAAATTTTTTTAAAAAAATTTAAACGACATCATTTTTTTTATTACTTTTATAAACGACGGTATTATTAATTTTTTTAAAACAAATAAGCCGACTTAATAACAGTAGTTGAACCTTCTTATGCGGATGCAACTACAGCAGTTAGATCTAACTATATCGAATCAAATAAAAAATTTATAAATATATTTTCAACTCCATATAAAAATGTATGCAATCAAACCGTCACGAAGGAGTATTAATGATCAAAGAGATAGATTTAATGGTCCAAAATTTGATAGTACTAAATACTTAGGCATTGTTTGGTTTATGGGTACAAAGGGGGATATCCCCCCCTTTGTACCCAAACACTTTAGAACAAGGGGGGATTTCTTATCCCCCCCTTTTGCCTTTAATCCCGGTACAACCTCCCTCTCTCTCCCCCCACCCCCGAATTACACTATTTTCTCTCTCCTCTATTATACCTTTGCACACTTCCCCACTCCTCTTCTCCCATCTCATCTCTCCTCTTCTCCCATCTCCGAGCTCCTCTTCTCCCATCTCATCTCTCCTCTTCTCCCATCTCCGAGCTCCTCTTCTCCCATCTCATCTCTTCTCTTCTCCCATCTCCTCCCCCAACCGAGGCCAAGGCAACCCTGCCCTATTCGTCGTCGGCGCGTCCTCTCGGTGCCTCATCTCTGTCGCCGCGGCCTCTCGGTGCCCGATCTGTGCCGCCGCGGCCTCTCGGTGCCTCATCTCCGACCCGTGCGGCCTCTCGGTGCCTGATCTTTCTCACCGCGGCTGCTCGGTGCCTCATCTCTGTCGCCGCGGCCTCTCGGTGCCCGATCTGTGCCGCCGCGACCCGCGCGGCCTCTCGGTGCCTGAGCTTTGTCGCCGCAGCCTCTCGGTGCTTGATCTGTGCCCCGCGCGGCCTCTCGGTGCCTGATCTTTGCCGCGCGTCCTCTCGGTGCCTCATCTCTGTCGCCGCGGCCTCTCGGTGCCCGATCTGTGCCGCCGCGACCCGCGCGGCCGCTCGGTGCCTGATCTTTCTCGCCGCGGCCTCTCGGTCCCTCATCTCTGTCGCCGCGGCCTCTCGGTGCCCGATCTGTGCCGCCGCGACCCGCGCGGCCTCTCGGTGCTTGATCTGTGCCCCGCGCGGCCTCTCGGTGCCTGATCTTTGTCCGCGCGTCCTCTCGGTGCCTCATCTCTGTCGCCGCGGCCTCTCGGTGCTTGATCTGTGCCGCCGCGAGCCGCGCGGGCTCTCGGTGCCTGATCTGTGTCGCCGCGGCTTCTCGGTGCCTGATCTGTGCCGCCCCCACCCGCTTGTCCTTTGTTTTTCTTATCTGTTTGTAATGACCGCCGGCCTGTGCCCTGTAGCCTCGTCGCCGCGGCCGCCTCTGTGCCTAAGCACTGCCCCCTCTGTGTGCTGTACCGACCCTCTCTGTGCCTGATCTGTGCCCGATCTCTTCTCTGTCTTACCTCGAATGTGCTATCCTAATACTCTGTCTCTGCTTGTCTATTGTTGCCTCGAATTTGGTTTACATGAGGTTGCCATAACTTCGATATCAAATATGTGCCTAAATATGCGTTTATGCTTGTCTCGCATAATGAATTAGTATGTTATGTTATAACGTATCTTTTTATTGTCGGCTCCGGGATATGAAGGATACATCGGTAATGTTGGTTGATTCTTATAAATATCGGCGATGATGACGGTTGCCATAGGCAATAGATGGATGGCATGGATGTATAATCCACTGCACCCCCTTGCTTGTTGGAAACCACTTGAGCCCGTGTACATAAAAAAATAAATATCGGCGATGATGACGGTTGCCATAGGCAATAGATGGATGGCATGAATGTATAATCCACTGCACCCCCTCGCTTGTTGGCAACCACTTGAGGCCGTGTACATAAAAAAAAAAAAAAAAAAAAAAAAAAAAAAAAAAAAAAAAAAAAAAAAAAAAAAAAAAATTCCAATTATGTACAAAACAAAAAAATTTGTAAGAATCACATATCTCGTATGCCAGTATCGATAACTGTTGATGCCAATGAAGTGTTGCAATTATAAATATGTAATCTGCCTTTTCCTATCTGACATACCCCTTAGTATACATGTCTTTATTAACTATATATGTGTAGGGAATTCCATATCATATTGAATATGACACTACTCGATAACTGATAATGCCAATCAAGTCTTGCAAATATGAATGTTTTATCTGGCATCTCCTATTGGACATACCCCTTAGCATACATGTCTTTATTTATTATATGTTGTGCAATTTATTCTGTATCTTGAATATGCCAATATCACACATTTTTAATGCCAATTATGATTTGCATTTTAAAATTCATTTTTTATTGGATTCTCGATCTGTTTGACATACCCCTTACCATACATGTGTTTAAATTATTTAAATATGTCATCTGTAATGTTGCATTCCTTCGCAAATTTTTCATACTACTTATCATACATGCTTTCATTTGCATTATGCAACTTATGCTTTGCCCTTTTATATTTATTGAACAAACTTGAAAATCACGTTGCACATGATAAATATATAAATGAGTACGTACATTACCTACAGATGCGTCCTTTTAAGAGATTTTTTAATCCCGGTCAAAGCAGTCAGGGGGACATGGATAACCCCCAAGGCAACGTACGTCCAAGTGAAGGTGCAAGTGGATCTCGCTCTCAAGCGTGGTCGCGTACACCCAACTGGACCGGGTCTTTGGATGCATGTCTGTTAGCGTTGTTGTCTGAGGAACATGCCTTAGGCAATAATGTTAATGGAACATTCACTACACTTGCATGGATTAGAATTGTTGGTGAGATAAATAGACGAAACAATTTAACCCTAACAAAGGATCATGTGAAGAATAGATTGAAAGTCTTGAAGCGCACTTTCTCGTTGTACCATTCGTTGGTCAACAAAAGCGGATGGGGATGAGATTTTAACCTTAACATACCCACGCCTGGCGATAGTGCTGACTGGGATGCGGTGATCGCGGTAACGTGAATTCATTTCGCTTTAAACAATTTTTAACCGAATAGAATTCTTATTGCTATACTAATATAATTAACCTATGTCCAGGAAAATCCGGCTTATGCCAAATGTAGAGATAAAGCATTTCCTCCCTATAAGGATATTGAGTTTCTTACGGAGAAGACCACCGCAAGCGGCAGATATGGCTTTGCTTCAGTCATGCCGCCCACCACCACTGTAGTTAGCTCGTCCTCATCATCCCCTGGTGAGGATGATAACATAATTGCTCTCAGATTGTCAGGTTTATATCTCTTACCGCCTCCATTTGAAGCAGGGTCATCTGGGCCACCTCCATTTGAATTCATGCAAGGTGGACAACCCGAAACCTCACCTAGCCCTCACCACACCAACAAGAATACCAGTGGGTCGGGACACAGCGCCTCGTTCCCCACTACCCGAGCGTAGCCAACGAACAAACCGAACGTCGACCGGTGGACGTCGGAAGAAAAATGAAGGCATCTCTGAGGCCGTGTCAGAGATGGTGCAGATAGGAAAAGAAAAATTAGATTTAGTACGGCAAATGTATAATAGGGATTCTGAAGGCCGACGCCCTATTCCTCCTATCGATGATTGTATGATGCGCATATATTCTATGCAAGGGCTCACCAATCAACAGATTTTGGCGACCGGCGACGCTTTGAAAGATCCGCAGAATCGTCAACTATTTATGACAATGAATGAGGATCTTGCTTTCAGCTGGGTGGAACGGCAGATAGAGAAGGAAAATATGATGTTTCGACCATTTTTCCCCGGGGTTTAGTGGACATATTTTCGATTTGTAATTTAAGTAGTGTAAATACAGGCATTGTAACATATAGTATCTAAACTTTCAGTACTAGAAAATCGTTCCAACTTGTAGTTTTAAAATTTGCACTGTTAGTACTCGGTTTGCAATATTTAGTAGGACAGTTTGGTTGCATTTAAGTATATATAACCTGAATGTTGGTATTTCATATCGATACATATTATATCATGTTTACTTATCATGATTGTTTGCTAATTTGGTACCATTTCGATGCAGATATTATGGATGCTTCATTTTATCAAACTGTATGTTATTCCAGTTTTCTAGCAATGATGTTGACTATTTTAGATGATGATGATGATTATTGGGTGGAACTTATATTCATGCTCATTGCCGAAGGATACATTTATTAATTTTCATGTAGTAATTCCTTCTGTAATTTGTTGTTGTATCCGGACAGATGAATGTTCGTGCTACATGATATAAATTTAGAACATTGTTTGCCTACAATCAACCTTGGCTAACTGCCATAAATGTTGTTGCAGTTATAATGGATGGTTCAATGTATCGAAGTTTATTTTCGTCGACTTTTCATGCCGATTTGTTCGCAATATTAGATGATGATGATGACTATTGGGTGCAACTCGTAATCATGCTTATTGACGAAGGTTGTATAAATGAAACAAGTCCAATAACCAGACAACCATGTCGTACCCGTCCATTTACTGGGCATCAGTTTATTTGTGATATACTGAATGGTCATCCAGAACGGGGGTACAATCACTTTAGCATGACGACAACTACATTCATTGCTCTCCGCGATGACCTTGTTGGAAAGGGCCTTTTAATTGGCACACGGAATATAACTGTTGAAGAACAATTGACGATTTTCCTATTTTGTATTGGACATGGTGTTGTAAATAGGGTCCTCGCTGAGACTTTTCAACATTCAGGGGAAACAATTAGTCGTCACTTTAACAATGTTCTAAGAGTAATAATTCAACTAAAAGATGAATACATAACTCTGCCGCCAAGTAATATTGGAGTCCATCCAAGAATTGGTGACAATCTGAATTTCCATCCGTTCAAGGTAAGGGACAATAACTTTAATTACCACTAAATTGTCCATTTCCATTGCTAAATTTGTAAATGTACTATGTCTTGACATTAACATTTGTAGAATGCAATTGGGGCGGTGGATGGTTGAGAAACAACCCCGATTTCGGTGTCGCAAAGGATTTACATTACAAAATATGATGGCCGCTGTTTTCTTTGATCATATTTTCTTTTACGTATGCTCCGGTTGGGAAGGATCTGCCGCTGATATGCGGGTACTAAGATGGGCATGTGAAAGTGGAGGTTTTACTGTTCCTGAAGGTATTATTTAAGAAGAAATTATTCATATATTTTTTCATTATTATTGGTTTAAATTATTTATTACAAGTTGTATACACTTCTGTTATATATACAGAAAAATATTATCTTATTGATTCCGGATACGCGAATACCGATAAATTTTTGGCGCCTTATAGAGGCGAGCGTTACCATCTGAGTCAATTTGATAGTAACAGTCGTGGTCGTATGCATCGTTCGCCGCGAGACTTGTATAATCATCGGCACGCCCAATTAAGAAATATGGTAGAGAAGGCCTTTGGAATTAAAAAAAAACGATTTAAAATTTTAACTATTGCTACACCGTTTTCTTATAGAGTGCAGTGTCACATTGCTATGGCATGTTGTGTGCTCCATAATTTTATTCGACGGCAACAAGGAAATGACAGATATTTTAACGAAGCGCAAAACTCAGAGCCTCCAGAGGATGAAGTGGAAGTGCCGACTACAATTTATACTATATCAGAGTCACGGCGGGGAGACGATATTCGCACTCAAATTACGGAGGAGTTGTGGAATAATAGAAGTTAGAATTAATATTGTAATATAATGTTAGTCAGCTTGTTTAATAGTTTATTTTGTTTATCTGTAATGTTAATTGGATTGTTAATTATAAACTAGTGTTCCCCGTGTATGATTTAAGTTGAAAAATTAGTATGACGTGATATTTTGTTATCTACGTTAGTATAGTAATGTATTGAGCAACTTAGTTGTAGAAAAAAAATTATAAAATTTTAGTATTTAATGTTTAATTTTATAAATTTTGTATTGAATTTTAAAAATAATATCTTTTTACATAATGCTAATATTGTAATTATTGTAAAATATTACATATTTTTAAAATTTTAAATAATTTAGATGATGATGATGATTATGAAGATTTTTGTGGAAAAAAATAGCATACAATATAACTCAAATTTTATATAGCATTTAATTTAATAATTTAGATATATTACAATGATTATTTAAATAACACAAATTAAATTATAAGTATTTATTATTATCTTCGTTGCCGCCCCCGCCTCTTGCCCTCCCCTGTAGCTCCTCGTCGCCGCCGACTATAAAATCTCTCTTCCGTATCGCATCATCGTTCCGAACGCATAAAAAATAATTAATAAAAATTTTAGCAGAAAAATTAAATAACACTAATTTTAACACTAATTAACACTAATTATTGATTTTTTAAAAATTTATATCTTACCAGGAAAAATTATTGTAATTTTTACATAATATTAATCAATTTTTAAATATAAATAATTAACACTAATTTTATATACCATTTAATTTATTAATTAATAGATATTGCAATAATTATTTAAAAAAACAAAATAAATAATAAATAATAATTATTATCGTCGCCGCCGCCGCCTCTCGGCCTTCCCTGTAGCTCTTCGTCGCCGCCGGCTAAAAAACCTCTCCCCCGTACCGCATCCTCGTTCCCAACGCAAAATAAATAATTAATAAAAATTTTAGAAGTAAAATTAATTAACACTAATTTTAACACTAATTAACACTAAATATTGATTTTTTAAAATTAAATATCTTACCAGAAAAATTTATTAAAATTTTTATATAATATTAATTATTTTTTACATATAAATAATTAACACTAATTTTATATATTATCTAATTAATTACATAATATATATTACAATTATTATATTTAAAAAGTTATAATAAAATATTTATTTATCAATTTTTAATACATATAAAAAGATAAGGGTTTTTTCATCTTTTTACTCAAAAGTCAACTATTTATCCCTCTTATTCTTCAATTCCAACCAAACACTATTTTTTTTATACCTAGTACTAACCTATATCCCAACCAAACACTATTTTCATTTATCCTATCTTATACTCAACTTTATACTTATACCTGGTACTACTAATTCTCACTAATCCCCGAACCAAACGATACCTTAGGTACCGTTTGGTTCGGGGATAAGGAAAATTTTGTTATACCGGGGATAGGTATAGCTTATGGTATTAGCAGGAATTAGTGTAAATTTGCGTTTGGTTGGGTTTATGAGTTATACCGGGATTAAAGAAAATTGTGTTTGGTAAATTATATAGGAATAAGGAGAATAAGAAGAATAGGAAAAAATTGTGTTTGGTTGAGTATAGAAGAATAAGAAGAATTGAGAAGTGATAAATTTGTGTATTGACTATTTTGTCCTTTATGATATAATTTATAAATAAAATAATTTATGATATTAATCAACCAAATAATAAATTTAAAATATTATTTAAAATTGTAAAAAATATTTAAAAATAAAAAATAAATTTAAATTTAATATAATATATTTTGAAATATTATAAAAAAAAATAATTATTTCGGACTTGAATTTTTGAGCTCTAATTCAGATTTTAAATTTTTGATCGAATTTGAATTTAGATATAAATTTTTAAAATTCATCGAATTCAAATTTAAATTCGGTAGTGGGGTCGGATTTTTAAAAATCCGCCCCAATGACACTCTTCAATTAGAATTAGGGTTCATTTTATTTAATAAAATTATCATATCAAAAATGATAAAAATAATTAATTAATTTTATTTATTAATTAAAATTAAGTATTTTAAGTACAGATGAGCAAAAAAAAAAAAAAAAAATTGTACAAATAATTTTGGTGACATTATTAAAATTGTACAAACGTTTTAAAAATGATTTGAAAAAATAATTTGAATCTCTCACGTGATTTTTAATTAATGGATTAATAAATAATTTGGTAGAAAAATTACGAGATCTCTCACATTGGATACCGTCCCACTTATTTTATATATATATATATATATATATACGTATATATATATATATATATATATATATATATATATATATATATATATATATATATATATATATATATATATGTATATATATATATATATATATGTATATATATACATATATATGTATATATATATATATATATATATATATATATATATATATACATATATATGTATATATATACATATATATGTATATATATACATATATATGTATATATATATATATATATATACATATATATGTATATATATACATATATATATACATATATATATATATATATATATATATATATATATATATATATATATATATATATATATATACATATATATGTATATATATATATATATATGTATATATATATATATATATATATATATATATATATATATATATATATATATATATATATATATATATATATATATATATATATACATATATATATATATATATATATATACATATATATATATATATATATATATATATATATACATATATATATATATATATATATATACATATATATATATATATATATGTATGTATATGTATATATATATATATATTATGATAGCGAAATTACCATTTTATCCCTCACCTCTGCATTTTAAATTTCAAAATTTTTAATTATTTTTTGCCGCAGCAGCCAAATAAAGAAAAAAAAAAAAAAAAAACAGATCAAACAGAATAATTTAAAATTAAAAAAAATTAAAAACAAGCCATCCACAGTCAACTATTTAAAAAAAAAAAAAAAAAACCAAAATACACCTACTAATATTTCTCTTTTTTTTTTGCTCAACCTAAAAATCCAAAAAAAAAAATAAAAAAATAAAAAATCTACTTCTTCGCCCGATCATCATCGGTGGCCGCAGAGGGGCCGCGGCGCGACGGAGATGGTAGATCGGGCGCAGGGGGGCCGCGGCGCGACGGAGATGGTAGATCGGGCGCAGGGGGGCCGCGAGGGTGAAGCTAGATCGGAGAAGAAGAAGGCGAGGGTGAAGCTAGATCGGAGAAGAAGAAGCAATGGGTGAAGTTAGATCGGAGGAGAAGAAGCAATGGAGAAGAGCTGGTGCCTCGATTCTCGTGCCCCGAATCCTATTCCAGCGAATTCCATGTGGGGGTGGGAATTCGGATTCCCACCCCCATCCTCCCTATTCCGAAAAAGCAGGAATCCCAATTCCTGCTTTTTCGGTTCCCGTTTGGGTATGGAAACGGGGATAAGGGGGTTATTCCCCCCTTATCCCCGTTACCAAACGGAGCCTTAGTGTTATTGATAGCATTGTTGTCGGACTTAATTTGAAAATTAAATTTTAAATTTTTAAAATTTAAATAGAAAATTTAAATTTAAATTTTAAAATTTGAGATTTAAAATTTCGAAATCTAAAATTTGAAATTTAAATAAATTAAAATTTTTAAATTTAAATTTAAAATTTAATATTTTAAAGTTTAAAATTTGAAAATCATCATTATAAAATTTCAAATTTCAAATTTTAATTTTTAATTTTCAAAATTAAATTTTAAAATTTCTAATTTAAAATTTAAAAATTTGATATCCAAAATTTTAAATTTAAATTTTAAAATTTGAATGTAAATTCAAATAATAAAATATTTAATTTTTAATTTTTAAAATTAAAAACCGGGGTTTAAATTTTAAATTTTGTGTTGAAACTTGAAACTTTAAAATTTTATATTTTAAAGTTTACAATTTAACACATTTTGAAAGAGAGGAAACTCAAGAATTTTTTTTTAAAAAAAAGTTAGTTAAAATGAATTATTATTTTACTCTATTTTATGAAATATTATTTAATTATACTTTAAAAAATAGATGTTCTTTTTATAAGATAATATTTGTACGGGTATAATATGTTTTAATTATGTTAACCTTATAAGAGGTATGAGAACAAAGTCTCATTATTGAGTTTTCAACGGAATTGTGTTCCTATCTTTTCTGAGAGAAAATTAATATATTATTTAATTTATTTATTTTTTAAAATAAATTTAGTTATATTTGTAAAATAATTAAATTTTAAATTTGTAATCTTCAATTCTAATGGTCAAGCTCTTAACTACCTATGGCTGATAATAATTAAGTAATAATTTATAAGTGATAAATTAGTTTTTGAAAGTGTAGTATGAAAGCATACTTTTTAGTTTATTGTACGATCCTGCATGTCATACTTTTTTTTTTTCAACACAATAAATTTACAAATTAAATAATTATTTTATCTTTTTTTTTAAGAAAAAGAAAAAAAAAAAAAAAAACTTGAAAGCTATATACTGTACTATTTTATACATCTAATCAATTTTTTTAATCTTTTAACTGCGATTAGGTTTACTCTGAAAAGTGACTAATCAATAGTAAATTGTATATTGATTGGTTTAAACATATTTATTAAAATATTTTCGGCACATCATTAATATCTTAGAGCCGTGTAAGGATACTGCAGATCATTAATTAGGAAAGTAAATGTATAATAATAATAATAATAATAATAATAATAATAATAAAAGGTTCGTGCAAATTTGTGGGTGGTTAAAGAAACAGGTCCGCAGGGCATAGGTATAAATTCTCTCTCGGATCATCCTTAAAAGTTACTGCTTCTCCTGACTAGAGATGTCAACGGATTGAATTCGGAACGAATTTTCAAAGATTTGAATTCGAATCCGACAAATTTTAAAAATTCGTATCTAAATTCGAATCTGACTAAAAATTTAAAATCCCAATCCGAACCCGAAAATTTAAACCCAAAATAATTTTTTTTTCATTTTTTTTACAATATTTCAAAATATATTATATTAAATTTAAATTTTAAAATTTTAAATTTAAATATAATATTAAATATTTATATACACATATATTATATAACGTAAAATCAATTCGGATTCGGAACGGATTCGGGTTCGGATCGGGTACAATCAAAATTCATATCCAAATTCAAATCTATATGATTTTTATTTTTTATATACATATCCGAATTCATATCCGTTTAACATCGAATAAATTCATCCCGTTCGAATTCGAATTCGAATAAAATTTCGGATATCCGTATCCATCGACATCCCTACTCCTAACTTATCTTGTTTTCCTTTCAAATTTTGCTTTTACTTGTACAAGTGAACTTTCTCTGCTTTACTTTCTCTTGTTTTCTTTCAAATTTTGCTTTTATCTGTAGAAGTGAATTTTTTGGTGGTGTACAAGTGATTTTTTTTTTTTTTGTTGAAAAAATTTATACGTGTTTAAGATTTAGCTGTGTTTATATATTTTATGTTGAACACTTTCTTCAGACTTTTTAATCAATATGATATGTGAGCTTAATAAATGAAAAAAGTCGGACTCGAATTCAAAATGTTCTAGTCTGATATGATGTAAAATTATATGAAATAATTATTATACTTTAAAATAATTTGCTAAGACCTTTAATTCTTTTTTTTTTATAAAATTTTATCACATTAATTTTCAATAGTAAACAACATTTAAACCAAGATTGAGCTTAATTTAACTTAATTTAACCTACCTCTTATGACGAGGTAGGTTAAAAAAAAAAAAGAAGAGAGGGTGCAGAGGTTCCCACCATGAACTCTAATAATCAACATCCGTACTATATCATATCATGGCAACTTCAATACACATTATATTATGAGCAATGCTACATGTACACCCCGAAGAGGTGTACATCATACACCTACACCATTTTAATGATGTGACCCGTAAAAAATATCGTCATCATTAAAATGGTGGAGGTGTATGATGTACACCCCTTCTGGGTGTACATGTAGCATTGCTCTTTTCCTTAGGAAAATGCTATGTGTACACCCCTTTCGGGGTGTACATCATACACCCCACCCATCTAAGGGTGGGGGTGTGATGATGGGTCACTTGATGTGACCCGTAAAAAATAGGAAAATGCTATGTGTACACCCCTTTCGGGGTGTACATCATACACCCCACCCATCTAAGGGTGGGGGTGTGATGATGGGTCACTTGATGTGACCCGTAAAAAATATCGCCACCATTAAAATGGTGGAGGTGTATGATGTACACCCCTTCGGGGTGTACATGTAGCATTGCTCTTTTCCTTATATTATATTGCAATCCCCAACTAATCCACTATTCAAAAAGTTCTTTTAAAAATATATATATATATATAAAAATAAAACTTCATCAACCAATATATATAATAAAATTTTGCTTGCACAATAAACACTTCCCTTCTCACCCGGAAGAGGTGGGGATCCCAATTGTGGAGGATCGATGAAGGTGCAGTGCGATGTGTGCGCGGCGGAGGCGGCGTCGGTGTTCTGCTGCGCCGACGAGGCCGCGCTCTGCGAAGCCTGCGACCGCCGCGTCCACCGCGCGAACAAGCTCGCCGGCAAGCACCGCCGCTTCTCTCTCGTCCCCTCCTCCTCCTCCTCCTCTTCCCTTTCTTCATCTTTTCCTCCACAATTCGGACCACCGCCTCTCTGTGATATATGCCAGGTTACTAGTTTAATTACAACCCATAAATTTTTTTTTTTTTTTTAAATTTTTCCTCTCTCTTTCTCTCTATGAATTCAATTAGAATCAAATTGAAATTTTGGGTGTTTTTTGTAGAAGAAGAGGGGACTCATCTTCTGCCAGGAGGACCGGGCGATCCTCTGCTGCGACTGCGACGTGGCGATCCACGCCGCCAGCGAGCTCACGATGCGCCACAGCCGCTTCCTCCTCGCCGGCATCAGGCTCTCTTCGGCCCCACTCCACGAATCCAAGACCAATAAGCTCTCTACCGCCGAAGACGTCAGATGCCACAGCAAAGTCAGCGGACAAGTAACACTCGCGGCGGAGGAACAGGCAGTGTGCAGCAGCAGCAGAAGCAATGGCAGCAGCATCTCCGAGTACCTCATCAACACGATCCCCGGCTGGCAAGTCGACGAGTTCTTGACCGACGATGCTGCCGCCGCCGCCGCCGCCGCTGCAGCTAACCGGTCATATCAGGTCACTGTCTCGCTCATCATTAATTATTGTGAAAAAACTATTTTTTTTTTTTTTTCTGAAATTTTTTAAATTTTTTTATAAAACAATATATCAAATCATTTCAACTCATGATCATTCATTGGCCACTCAAACAAGAGAGTGGATTTGATGTTACTCAAACTAAGATTTCAATGTCCAATCGAAAATTGATCAAATCTTTCCGTGTTTTACATCATTAGGGAGTGGAGATCAACCATTACTGTGATGTGGGTGAAGGATTCCTTCCTACATGGGTTCCGCAAGAACAGTTCTTTTACGAAGGCGTCGGGGCGCAGGCGGAGGACGAGGCGGCGGCGGTGATGGTGCCGCAGATGTACAATGACTGGAGAGGAGGAGGAGGAGGAGGAGGGAATAAGAGATCAAGGAATTGTCTCTCTTACTGGTGATTCAAGCTTTTTTTTCTTTTTTTTTTTTTTCTTTCTTTTGGTGCCTTTTGTATTTTAGAAATTAATATTACCAAAATAAAGTCGATTAAAAATTAATATTTTAAACTTATTTTTTAATATTAAAATGGAGAAAGTGGATTTTTGTTTATTATTTATATTTTTTAAGTAAAAAAATGTTTAATTTCTAAAGAAACTTTTTATTTTACTACAATATTTGACTTTTTTTTTTTTTTTTTGATTATTTGGTGCGTGAAAATATTTATTCTAAAGTTCACGTAATTGAAAGAAACAATACCATAGAAACTTAAGGTCGATTAACAAAGCCACAGCTCGTTGCAATTTAAGTTGAACAATTCAAATAAAAAATATTTATACCCACCGTTCGCAGCTTAAGTGACAAAAAATGGTTGGTATCTGAAATTTAGAATTCGAATTTCAAAATTTAATTATTTCATAATTTTCAGCTAAATTTATTTTTATAAAAATATTAATAAAACAAATAACATATTACTTTTTAATATATATATATATATATCAAATTTTCAAGTGCAACTAATTCGGAACAAAATTTAAAAGTCCAAAAAGGTAGATTTTAATTGAAATAAAAAGTCAACAATGCACAACCATGAAAATATGGGCATTGTGATTAAATTGAGCCACCTAAAATAGCGACTTCATAAATACTAGCATAGTAATCCATAAATAAATAATTTTTAAAAAAATATTAATTAAATATATTTTTTATAATTTTTTTTAAAAAATACATAAGGATTAGAAAATAGTCATATTAAATTAATAATAAATTAATTAAAAAAAATAATATAGAGTATAAATTCAACAATTCAAAAAATAAATAAAAATATTATGCATTCACTAAATATACTGCATGATAACACAATTTATTAGACAAATATATATATAAGGTGATCATGAATAAAATACTATAGTAAATTAGGCAATATAATAAATCTTTTCAGAAGTATGAAGTTGTATTATGATTTACAGTAATATAGAAGTAAGGCAACAACAAACAAATATTAAACAACCGATTTAAATTGCTGTCACTTTTCTAAGATAAAAAAATATTAATTAAATAGAAAAAGAATAGTTAATGCGGAATAAATATTTTTAGGAATACAGAATTACATTTGGACATACAGTAGTACGGAGGTAAGGCAATAACAAACAAATCTAGAACAATCATTCTAAATCTCCGTCACTTTTCTAAAAAAAAAAAAAAAAAAAATTGGGTTAGTTAAAAAGAAAAAAATTGCGTTAATTGGGACGGGCACGTAAAATTGAAAAATAAAAATAATAAAAAAATCTTCCTGACTTATGGTCAAAAAAAAATTGTGTTACCAGATATAGAAAAAATGAATATTGGAGGTGGTATTATATAGCCATAAAAACGATAACGCACGGACAGTTGTGAGAGTATAGAAAGTGTCAAATATTTCACCTATGGTGGACTAATCCAACACCATAAATGGCGGCAAAGAAAGAAAAAACGACGATCGAAAACGTGATGGTGAGGGGAGGAATTTGTCGTGCCCGAATTTTCATTTGGATAACACTTCGATTCGACGAAGAAAAGTAGCAGACCAAGAAAGAAATAGGGAAATAGCAAATCAGTGACTCAATTCAAGTAAAAAAAGATGAAAATTTGTAGAGTAATTAGATCGGTTCAGCCCAAAACAGTAGGTGTGACCTAATTTGTTTCAAGCAAAGAAAGAGGAAAGAATTAATCCAATACCTGAAACGATAACAAAGAAAGAAAAAACAGTGATAGAAGAAGTGGCGGTAAGAGGATGGATCTATTTTGCTCTAATTTTCGCTCAGAGGAAGCTTCAGTTCGACGAAAGAAGATTGCATCCCAAGGAAGAGAAAGAAGAACAACGAATCCGTTGTTCGATTCAAGTAAAAAAAAGATGAAATCATATAGAATAGTTAGACCAGTTTGATCCAATGCAGTAGGTGTGACCTGATTCAGATCAAGCAAAAAAAAAAAGAAAAATATGTAGAGAAACTGATTAAACACAGTTATCGTTAGATATAATTCGATTCGGTAAAGTACAAAAAAAAAAAAAAAAAAAAAAAAAAAATGTGAAGAATTTGATAGCTACGCTCAACAATTAAAAAAAATGCTGTCACGTGATGAATTTATAAAAAAAATAATAAATAGCTGCATATAAGATAAATTAGGTCACATTACCTCCATTTTTGTACGAGTCAACTCAAATGTGTTGACTTAAAGTGAGATGGACCCACAAGTTAATGCTCTTTTTTATGTATATTAAGCGAATAATATTAGTATTATTTTTTAAAAGACAGTGAATAATGGTGAATAATAAAAGTAGTGCCAATGCATAAATTATTATAATAATTATGAAGTAATAATATCAAAAGAATCCAGCGCGGATACTTTTAGAAGGAGGGAGGGTTTTCATACTTTCAAATTATTCTTTATGATGAAACTGCTAAATTGACGATTTACCCGACTTGATTTGAAATATTTTAAGTATTTAAAAAATAAATTTTATAATTTTTTGATATTATTTATCAAATGATTTAGATACTTCGAAATTAACAATTTTAGTGTTTAGTATGTGCAAGTTTCACAGTATGAAAATATCTAAATCAAATAAAATTTTGATAAAAAATATTTTAAACTATTTAAAATAAGATTATTATTTTTAATCGAAAGTCTTAGTAATGTGTTATCATTCTTTGTAAGATTTATATTTTCAATTATTAATTTTAAATTTTTTTAATCACTATTTAAATAATATAAAAAAAATTAAAATTTAGTTTTTAAAATACTTTAAATATTTTAAATTAAATTTTATATCGATTATAAATTCAGCAATCCCATCATAAAAAATAATATAAAAATATAAAAATCTCCTTGCTTGTAAAGCTCAACTCACATCAAGCAAGTGGGCTGATTTGTGGGCGTTCAAAGCCCATTTGGGAGTTAAATTACACTTTAGTCTTCATACTTTTAAGTAGGTGCGCTTTGATCATCAAATTTTAATTTACTATAATTTTTTACTTAAATTTTTAAATCATTATAATTAACCACAACAATTTGATTAAGTTGAATGAATAGTAATGTGTCGCTGATATGGTATTAATGTGACTGTATTTTTATCCGCGATATGATAATAACTAAAATAGCATATCACTAGCCCATCAACATCCAATTAACTGAATTGGATTGTTGAATATAATTACAATAATTTATAAAATTTTAATTAAAAATAAAAATAATAAAAATTTAAGAATAAAAATAATATTTTAAGTATTTAAAAATGTATTCTGTATTTTATTTATTTATTTATTTTTTTTGCTTACCACCTATTTGGCTGAACTCATGTGTCTAACTCAAGCCTGCTTCTTGATCTATTCCTTCAACGTAACTACTTTGAGTGCGCTAGCTAGCTAATGTTGAAAAAAAAATTTCAAAATAATTTTTTTAGTCCTATAATATTTAAATAATTTTAAATATAAATTTTATCATGTAAATTTTTATTGTACTGTTAATAATAAAATTGTAAAGATAAGATGAGGTCAGTGAATGTCGAGACGTGCGTTACCACTGTTCTAGAAGGGAAATTGTCCCTCACGTGCGAGGCTCCGACAATCACCCCTAACGATACAACGATCACGGTTCACCCCGTCGGCCCAAGTCCAGAATAGTGCGTAACGAACCTAACGAAGATCCAGTAAGAATAAGACTCGAATTCAAAAGAGGAATAGTAAAATGTAATTCTCAATATAGTATAGTACTGTAAAATAGAGGAGAGTAAGCTAAAGCTTATGTATTAACCAAGCTCTTTATTTCTATATATATAGAGCCCAAAGAGAGAGCCCAATAACTCACAAGGGGATAAGGTCCAACGGGTAACTATCTTGGGCAGCCCGAGATGGCATTTCACAAGATTGGTTAATCCAAAAATAAAAAGTCAAAATAAAAGAGAACCGGGTGGCATTTCACAAGATTGGTTAATCTAAAAATAAAAAGTCAAAATAAAAAAGAACCGGATTAAGATCGCGCGCGTTTAAGAAAAACCTTACTCTTACTTTTTCTTGACCAAAATAGATAAAAGTGAGAGAGTAAATAAATTCCTTCTACATATAATGAATTTTCGATGTGGGACTAAACTTCACATATAGAGGGGAATGAGTTTCTGCTTTCAGGCAAAACTCATGAATATTGAGTCGCTCAGAAAAACTCAAAAATCAAAACAAGTTTGAAATCAAATAAAACCCAATTAAAATCTAACAATATTGTTGTATCACTTTATTATATACCTCAATCTTCATAAATCCATCATGTTCGTAAGAGTGATTTTAATTTGTCCAACCACACATCTTAGATGAATAACTCAAAATTTTCAAATCATCGATTTTCACAATGATAGAAAATTTTGATCCAACGTACTCAACCCCGCAGGCCCAAGAATATGATGTATTAATCTAAATCTATTCAATCTAAAATATTAAGCTCACAAGTATGATTCTAATAACAAATATTGATTTTTATTAACCTTAGATTAACGCTATTGGGTAAAAACTTAATGATTGACGCTCCCGATTTCAAATTTGACGTTTAGTCGTTTCACATTTTTAATTGAGTTCATATTTAATTAAAAATGCAGATAATTTACCACCTTTCTCTAATCTGCTGCGGTATTAAGTGCACACACGCACGCACACTTTACCTTTCATTTTATAAAAGTAATATATATATATATATATATATATATATATATATATATATATATATATATATATATATATATATATATATATATTTGGCTATTATACTATTAATATTATCAAGCATTTTGTAATATTAAGTTTTCTATTCCTTTAATTATTTTTACCCTTTAGATCATATTATTCTACGAGCCATTCATCAAATTTTAGAGCACTATCATCATCCTAACCGTACATCTCTTAATCTAAGAATCGAAACCTAATAATCCAGAGCATTACAAGAAAATTAAACATTTAAAGATATTTTTTATATATATTTAATGATATTTAAAAGCGCCTCAATATAGTCTAACGTCGTATTTAAAAGCGTTGGTTAAAACGTCAGCAAATGAAGAGTCGTCGCGTATATTCCGACGCTTATACAAAGCGTCGGTAAAATATTTTTGACGCTTTAAAGAGTAAGGATTTTTTAAATTCTTACGCTTTTCTAACGCTTTAACGCGTCGAAAAATTAAAAACAGTAGTGAAGTTTATCATTTAATAAATTTGTTTGATACAATATAGGGTTCATATGAGAATATTTTTTGAACCGTCGGTATTTGCCATATTATAGAACCGTTTGGGGATGTTACCCTCAAGTGTCCTATAAAAAATGTCCTTATATTAAGATTTTTTTATAGTGGACTTAGTGCATTTAATAATATAGTAGTCTAATTCTCTCTCTCTCTCTCTCTCTCTATATATATATATATATATATATATATATATATATAGTCCGGCTACTATGCTTGTAAAAGTACCAAGCATTTGGTGCTTGTAAGCAGGGGTGGCAATCCAGCTCGTGTTCGGCTCGAAATGAGCTCGAGATCGAATCGCTCGTTTAATAAACGAGCCGAATACGAGCCGAATTTTTCAACTCGTTTAATAAACGAGCCGAACACGAGCTGGGATCAGCTCGTTCGTGTTCGGCTCAATAACAGCTCGAATATATATATATATATATATATATATATATATATATATATATATATATATATATATATATATATATATATATATATATAATTTTACTATTTAGATTTTAGGTCATTAATTTTTTATAAATTTTAATGATAAGATTAAAATTTTAATTTTAAAAAAAAATTTTACCTTTACACCCAATAGTAGAAATGAAAATCAAACTTGTTGTTCGCGAGCCAGCTCGTGTTCGGCTCGTTAATAAGCGAGTCGTGTTCGGCTCGTTAATAAACGAGCCGAACACGAGCCGAATTTTTCAGCTCACGAGCCGATCCCAGTACGCTCGTGTTCGTCTCGTTGACACCCCTATTTGTAAGTTTTCTATCGTTAGATTTATTATTTCGACTAATTTCATCAATTGGATCATACTATTCTACCAACCACCACTAAACTCAAGGGACTCATTATTATTCTAACTACGCATCTTTTCATCCGAGAGTTAAAAATTTATAAAAACTAATAAATAATATTTTTAAAAGTATAGAAGCTCAATTATATATATATATATATATATATATATATATATATATATATATATATATATATATATATATATATATATATATATAAGAGAGAGAGAGAGAGAGAGAGAGAGAGAGAGAGAGAGAGAGAGAGAGAGAGAGAGAGAGAGAGAGAGAGAGAGAGAGCGCATAGCATAGACTATAGAGTGAGTAGTAGCATGAACCTGGTTGGCTTTCCAAAGAGACGGGTGCTATTTTGAGTAATACGTAGCCCGGAAATGATAACCCCATTCAATGTCTCTACCTATTTATTCTTTAATTCATTTTTAATGCATTCATTTCCTTCTATGAAAATTAAACGCTTGCACCATCCCCTCTCCATTTTATGCATATCCCCCTCTCTCTCTCTCTCTCTCTCTCTCTCTCTCTCTCTCTCTCTCTCTCTGTAATATACAACTATGGAGTTTAGAAGCTGTAGTAGCATCATCCGCATGTTGGAATCATACTTTCTCCTCTTAATAATATTTTTCCAATTGGCAGGTGTATTTTCTTACACTTTCCTTTTGTCTTTATAGTAGATTGAAATATATTGGTGGTATTTGGAATTAATTTTGATTTAGTTTGGCTTTTCTAATTCGTTTTTTTTTTTTTTTTTAACGTTCATGTATGTTGATTTTCAGAGGGATATGATCCTGTGGATCCCAATGGGAACATCACCATCAACTGGGACTTCCAAACTATTACTGATGTTTACACCGTACGTAAAATATAAATCATTATTGAGGATGATTAATTTTAGTGTGAGTCAAAATATTACTTCTGTTTTTATTCACCAGAAAGTGTATGTTGATTTCAATTTGCTACGCAGTTTCATTGTAAAAAAAAAAAAAAAAAAAAAAAAAAAAAAAAAAAAAAAAAAAAAAAAAAAAAAAAAAAAAAAAAATCTGAATTTATGTTTCATGAAAATATTCAATAGGAGATTTAATATTTTGCTACAATAATTTAGTCAAAGCAATATTCTTTCTGGAATTAGAGTTTGTCACCAATATATCCACTTATTCTATGAATTCAATGAATTTCTATATTTTTTCACCTTATAACCTCAAGTAGGGTTCATGTGTTTGGTGTGGAGAAAATTTCATATTCCTTTACACTTTTTCTCCATACTTGTGAAAGTTTTCCTTTATGAATATTCCATTTTTGGATGCCTATGTCATGGCAGTGGTTAGGGAGATTCTTTGTGAAGTTTTTTTTTTAATTCATTTTGAAAATAGAGATTAATGAATACATACATTCAAATTAAAATGCGTTGGGAGATTCTGGTAAACTAATTTGATGAATAAAAATATAAAGTTGAATGAATACATCAACAAGAACTTCACATTTCATTGAACTCATGAGTTATCAGTATATTCTTAGTTAGTTTGGTTCATCATGGCTTGTTACAATTTGTACAAAATATGTTCAATTTGAATTTTACACCTTCTGCAGTACCTACAACTGCTGGAGATTTGATTTCAGTTTCTGGTTTTCGTAAAATTGTTCAGGTCATGGTGAGGATATACAATTTCCAGCTCTATCGGCACGTCGAGCCGCCCGGTTGGAGGCTAAGCTGGGCATGGGCCGGCGACGAAGTTATCTGGGCCATGACCGGCGCAGAAACCACTGAGCAAGGCAACTGCTCAAGATTCAGGGGAGAAACTATCCCACATTGCTGCGAGAAGAGCCCAGTTATTGTGGATTTGCCCCCTGGAACTCCTTACAAAATGCAAGTAGCCAATTGCTGCCGAGGAGGAGTACTTTCGTCGATCACGCAGGACCCGATCAAGTACGTGTCAGCATTACAGATGGTCGTGGGGAATGCGAACGCTAGCGATCCGACGCCCGAAAAGCCGTCGAATTTCAGTATCGGGGTTCCGGGTTATACGTGCAGCGAGGCTGTCGATGTTGCGCCGAGCAAGTTCCGGCAGGATAACCATAGAACTACACAAGTTCTAAGTAAGTGAGGTAGCGTTGTGATTGCTCATGTGCATAAAATGTAGTACTATATATTCTGATTGAGGGGTTATTTCTAAACCTGAATCTATTCGAATTTTGGTTCTGCGTAAACAAACAATGTTAACAGAGTTATTTTTTTTGCAGAGACATGGCAAATTTCTTGCTCCTACTCCCAGTTCAGGGAATCAGATCACCCAAGCTGCTGTGTTTCTCTCTCTACATTCTACAATAACACCATTGTCTCCTGCCCTCATTGCAGCTGTGGTTGTCAATCGCCGATCACGGCACCGCAATGCATCAGGCAATCTCCTTTTCCACTCAATTCGCTCTTTTCTTCGTCATTTGGCATATGCATCATCTCATACTGATCTAAATATAGGGAGAAGGAGCAAACTAACTTGTTACGACTGCCGAACGGCGACGATGGCTCGACGGCGCTCCCTGTTGTGACGTGCACTCAGCATATGTGCCCGATTCGCGTACACTGGCACCTGAAATTGAACTACAGGGAGTACTGGAGGGTTAAGGTGACGATCACGAACTTCAGCATGCGTAAGAATTACAGCAATTGGAACTTGGTGATGCAGCATCCCAACCTTCGAAGCCTGACACAAGTATTCAGCTTTAACTACCGGCCTCTTATTCAATACGGCGATACAAGTGAGTGTTCAGCAAACTACTGCATGCTTTTCTACTGTTACAATCAGACATGCCCATGAACTGATGAACTACGGTCGTTCGACTTGGAACTCCTCAAACTAACATGGCATTTGATTTTCATCAAAAAAAAGTTACGAAACATCCGTACAATTGATATTATATCATGTCAAGTGTCACAATTTTCGCGTCAGGTGACAGATTAGTTGAAAATTTATCGGTGATGTGATACAGGAAATGTTGCAATTGTGATCACATGTTTACTGAACCTTGTTACAGATACACATTTGTTACTCTTTTCCAGATGATACTGGAATGTTCTGGGGGATACAATACTACAATGACATGCTACTCGAGTCCAGCGAAAACGGGAACGTACAAACTGAGATGCTACTGCAGAAGGATCCCGTGGAATTCACATTCAAAGGAGGATGGGCTTTTCCTAGGAGGATATACTTCAATGGCCACGAGTGCGTCATGCCGCCGCCCGATACGTACCCTATGCTACCCAGTGGTTGCTCCGATATCCGTCGTTTCGTTCGTCGATACTTTTGTATCTCTTCACTACTGCTGTTTGTTGTATTGCTCTACTTGTAGATTGTTTTGGTGTTATACGTACATTTGATTTGGCAATTTTCCTTTCAGCTGAGACTAATGAATTGAAGAGGCAGAGGTTGGTGATATTACAGATTACCTTTTTTTTTTTCTTTCTTCTTTTAATTTGATAAGGAGAGTACGTACAAAACTCACACAACAACACCTAATTAATCTTAAGTTTGATGCAATTAGTGTGTCATTTCAAGATCAAGCCAAGTTACAAGAGAAACGAGCCCCGCGTGTTGTTGTTGTTTTTTTTTTTTTTTTTTTTTTTTGTCCTTTTTTCCATATTTCTAATAACATTTTACTTTCTGGTTTTTTTTGTTTTTATTTGAGAGAGAGACTACTGCTTCATTTGTTAGGAAAGTGAATTAGGCTAGGTGAAACAACCGAAACTCAAAAAAAAAAAAAAAAAAAAAAGGAAAAAAAAAGAGTGAGTTAGAGTAGGACTCTATCTCCTCCAACATTTGTCTCGAGCTGTGTTAATTTTTCTGAAAATTTTTTCTATTTCACTCTTGTCACAGAATCCACATGTAATATATATATTGTGTAATTTTGTTTTCATATAAAATAACTCATCATCCACCTATAATCATAGCAAGGTACCCTACACTACTAATATATATATATATATATATGGAAATTACTATGTGTACACCTCGGGGTGTACATCCTACACTCTCACCCATCCAATGGGTGAGGGTGTGAGAAGGGGTCACATCAAGTGACCCCAAAGGCACCCCACCCATTGAATGGGTGGGGTGTAGGATGTACACCCATTTCGGGGTGTACATATAGCATTACCCTATATATATATATATATATAGAGAGAGAGAGAGAGAGAGTTTGACTATTGTGTTTGTATAAGTACCAAACAATTGGTGCTTATAAGTTTTTACCGTTTGATCTAACTCTTTGATTAATTCTACCACTTAGATTATACTATTCTACCAACCATGCACCCACTAAACCTAAGAAGCTCATCATCATCCTAACTGTACATTCCTACATACAAAGATAAAAAATTCACAAGCACAAATAACTTAATGCTGTTACAAATATAAAAGCTCGATCAATTCTAAATATATATATATATATATATATATATATATATATTTAAGTGGTTTGGTGATCAGTAGCTGGAGTTCACTATAAATAGCTTTAGAATGATCATCTCAATTAAACAAAATTAAATAGTGCAACCCCTAATCAATGCCCATATCAAAAAAATATTTAGGCTCTATCCGAGAATTACTTATTATCTTATCTAAAAAATAATTTAAATACCCAATAAATATAATATTTAATCATAATCTTTATCAATAAAATACATAATTTTTTTAAATAAATTAAAAATGTATATCGAATAAAATATTTATATATGCAAATAAAGTTCACTATGATTTGATTTAGATGCATCTCGGTTGGTCTCCAACCATTTCACCTTTCTTTTCACTTTAATTTCTTTTTTTTTTTACAATCAAATTTTTAATTTCATTGTAATTAGATTTCAGCTGTTAAAAAATAGTTGAAATTGATAAAATGCACCTGTGTATAAATTCTGGTCATTAAGGTTGAGGACTAAAGTGAAAAAAATGCAAAGATCGGAATAAACGTTGCAATTTTTTTTTCTCAAGCACCACTCAACTAAATTTTTTTTTTCAATTTTTATATTATAAAATATAAATTTATATAAAATTGTTAAAACGTATTGATTTAAAATGAAAAATGACAGAGTATATATTTAGTTCATTTTAATATAAAAACAATAAAAATAATTAAAAATAACTTCATGGAAAATTTTAGTAAAACTATATATTATGGAGATTCATTTTACTTTTATTATTATTATTATTATTATTTAACTGGTACCTCTTAATTAAGAGGGTGTCAACGAGCCGAACACGAGCTTGTTAGGGTCGATTCGTGTTCGGCCCGTTTAATAAACGAGCCGAACACGAGCTGGGTCGTTTAAATATCGAGCGGAAAAATTCGGCTCGTGTTCGGCTCGTTTATTAACGAGCTGGCTCGCGAATAATAAATTTGATTTTCATTCTTATTATTAGAGGTAAAACTGAAAAAAAAATTAAAAAAATAAAATTTATAAAAAATTAATAGCTTAAAATCTAAATAGTAATATATATATATATTCGAGCCGAACACGAGCGAATTGACCCCAGCTCGTATTCGGCTTGTTTATTAAACGAGCTGAAAAATTCGGCTCGTGTTCGGCTCGTTTATTAAACGAGCTAAAAAATTTACTAAACGAACGATTCGATCTCGAACTCATTTCGAGCCGAACACGAATTGGCTCGCGAACAGCGAGCTGGATTGCCACCCCTACTCTTAATAAAGTTATTAATTTTTGTCTAAAATAATAATTTTGTTAACAGTAAAGTAGAGATTGACAAGGGAAAAAAAAATAGTGATACATATAAAAAAAAAGAAAAATAGTATACAATAGAAAAATAAATATAACTTAAAAATACAGTATAAAAATTAATAAAATATAATAAAGCAACGGTGTCTTAAAAAAACAAAATTGTAATGTAGCAAATAAAACAAATACTGAAATACAATATAATAGAGTGAAATTAAGCTATCAGACTTTTGAACTTTATCAAATAATTTAATAGATATTTTTTTTTTTTTGTTCCATACTACCAATTACACAGTTATATTGGGCGCATGCGAACACATGAAAATTAATAAAGCTTTCAAGATGTCTATTAAACTATTTTATAAAACTTAGAAAGTCTAATTAATAAAATTAGAACTTTTTCATAAAAATGCTAAATTTTAAAAAATACACTATTTGTATCCCCTAAAAAAACAAAATTATGTATCGTACACCTCCCATCCTAAGATTTAAAAATCATTTGGCACCGTTTGAATTGGGGTTAGTTTGAGGGATAAGAAGGATATATTTTTTATCCCTCCAAACACATCAGAAATAACAAGAATATTTTGTTATGATATTTCTGGTATATAACAAGAATTACTATTCCAACAGTAAAATATCACTATATTTTACTTTCCTAATTTATCCCTAGAACACTATCCGAGGCACACCATATTCTCCACTGGGTACCCGCGCTCGTCCTTCCCCTGCCTCGTTTCTTGTGCACAGCTCCTTCTCCACAAGCTTCCCCCCCCCCCCCCCCCCCCCCGAGCTCCTCCTCTCCATTGTTGAGAGCTCTTTCTCCACTGGCTTCCCCCGAGCTTCTCCTTTCCACTGGGTACCTGTAGTATCATGATTTTTCCTGTCCTCTTTTTATTTTCTTTTTAATAAATTAGTTTTTTTAGGGGAACTAAATTATCAAGTTTTTCGGGGTAGACTGTAGTGGTTTGCGGATATTTTTCCATGTTAGATTCTGAGAATTGGTGAAAGGCGGAGCAATCGGATTCGAAATCCAACTTACGGATCTCCCGGATTGAGTCTTTTGTGTTAACGGGTATGATGGGATAAGTCGAACCCGTTAAGGCTTTGGTGTATCATAATCCGTGCCGACTGGTTTAGAACTTGGCTTAGGTGGCACTCTTATCTAGAGGTTAGTTAGAGAATCCTGTTAATCGCATTTAGGGATTTATTGTACGTATGAGAAAAAGAAAATCCTGATCGGAGAGAAAAAAGAGAAAAAGGAAAGCGGAACCCGAATCTTTTTCGATCAACGTGCCGGAAGCCGGGAACAAGACGTTACCGTCGGCGGGGAGCGAGTCCGGATCCTCACCACTGCGAGGAACGGGAACGAATCATCTTCTCCAATAGATCAAGGTAAGCGGCGTTAGTTATTGCGTTTTCATCGTTCTTGCTTGGGTTTTCTTAGGTTTCTAGGGTTTCGCCGTTCGTCGCGTCGCCGCCGCACCTCTTGCCGCGCAGGGCCGCACCACCTACGGTGCGGCGCGCCGCGCACGGGCCGCCGCCGCGCGGGGCGGCACCACATACGGTGCGGCACACCGCGCGGGGCAGCCGCCCGCGTGGGGCCGCACCCGTGCGGGAATCTTGCCGCGCGGGGCTGGTGCCCCGCAGCGTCGCTCCGCAACGTGCGCCGCGCGGGGAAATCGCCCGCGCAAGGTTGTCAAGCTCCGCCGCCCGGTCTCTTTGTCCACCCGTGCGTCTCTTAGTTCGTTTCTCTACTCGTGTGGTCTGGGTTTTTAAGTTAGGTATTACTGATATTTTGTTGGGGACTTTTAGGGGTCTGGGAGTCGTGCAAGGGCGCAGGACGGTTTCAGGTATCCTGTTCAACGCGACTCAAGGTGGGTATCTTTTTCGTACGTCCTTTTTTAAAGTGAGGTCTCATTATGTTCTATGTAAAAGTAAAGTAGATGTGCTGATGGTTTTCAACTAACCCCTTTTCGCATGAGTATCCCTTTATTATTATCTGTTGCGACTGGTGTCGCGGTGCTCTATATCACACACCGACTTCGGTCCTTATGCTCATGGTTGCTTACGCGCATACCAGCGGTTTGGCCACCGCATCGGTATACTTTTTCGGAGAGGTGGTACGTTGACCCGTGTACCCCACAAGGTGACGTGATGGAGACCCCTTACGGTTACTTAGGGTGCCGCACAAGTACCGTAGAGGGGTTAAAAGCACCAAGGTGAGAGCAAGGTGTTTCGTTTCGCTGGGGGTCCTTAGACTTTTTGGCAGGTGTTCCGTTCTGACTTACAGGGGTATTGTGGATTCATGAGGGGGAGTTTTGGATGCTCTGGTTTATCGGTTTGCTTTCCTTCCAGTACTTATAGCATCTTATATGTTTTACATCTACCTCTTACTCTTTGGTTACTGACTTTCCACACTATGACAGGTTCGATCAGGGGTGGGATCCGGGACGACAGTGAGGCCGTGACTCGAGGATTTTAGCCTGATTAGGGGCTGGTGACCTTTCTTTTACTTACGTTTTGATTATTTCAGTTAGTTAGCTTATGTGCATGTGATACATTATTGTGGATGTTGGGTTTGAACTGTGTTTATCGTGGATGAACGTTTTCCCTTACTAGTTGTTGTTTTGGCCACTCTTTTCAAATCAAGTAAAAAGATTACGAAGATGTTTAATAAAATTTAGGTGTCGTGTGGGCACCGTTTTACAACCCGTGGATTTATCCTTTCAAAATGTAGGTGGCCGGCTTGGTTATTGCGCATGATGATATTTTTCCCTCAACTTAACTTCTTGGCTAGTGTGGTTAAAGTACGTTTTATGCTTGCAACGGCGTGCATATACAAAGGAGACTCCGTCCGTTTGCGGGGTGAATTTATATGTGTGGTGGATCTGCGCACGTGCCCGGCGGGTGTACTTATAAAAAAAAAAAAAAAATGTACACGTTTTTCGCTTATTTTAAACCCCCGGGACGTGACAGTACCCGAGGCTTCTCCTCTCTAAGGTCTCGCTCCCTCTCAGCTCCCCGGCCTCGCCCCTTGCACGCTCCCCAAGGGGGAGCTCCTCCCCTGCGTCGCCCCTTGTAAGCTCCCCGAGGGACCGCTCCTCCCTGGCGTCGCCCCTTGCACGCAGCCCGAGGGACCGCTCCTCCCTTACGTCGCTCTCTCTCGGTTTCCCATCTTCATCGCTCCTCCCCTGCGTCGCTCCCTCTCGGATTTCGCAGGCCCTGTCGGCGACTGCCCACGTGCGGTCCTGTGTGCGTGTGCAGCCTAACTGTGCTTGTCCCGATCTAAAAATATTTCTAAAAATCCGAGAGGGAGTGGCCTAACTGTGCGGCCTAACTGTGCTAAAAATATTTTTCTAAAAATATGATGAATATTTCTATTTTTAAAAAAAATTAGAGCAAATAAAATGTTAAATTAAATATTATTTTAATAAAATATAATTTGATTTTGATTTTGATTTTATCTTACTTTTTGTAAAGCTTTAATCCATTAATTAAAATAAAGAAATTAGAATTTAACAAGTTATATCACATAATAAAGCTTGAGGGCAAAAAGATTATTTAACCAATTGTATATATTAGTAGCGAAATAATATGAAATTTATAGCAGACAAATAGCATATACCTTTTTTCATGAAAAAAATATTTTTCTAAAAATATGATGAATAATTCTATTTTTTTAAAAAATTAGAGCAAATAAAATGTTAAATTAAATATTATTTTAATAAAATATAATTTGATTTTGATTTTTATTTTTATTATAATTTTATCTTACTTTTTGTAAATCTTTAATCCATTAATTAAAATAAAGAAGTTAGAATTTAACAAGTTATATCACATAATAAATCTTGAGGGCAAAAAGGTTATTTAACCAATTGTATATATTAGTAGCTAAATAATATGAAATTTATAGCAGACAAATAGCATATACATTTTTTCATGAAAAAAATATTTTTCTAAAATTATGATGAATATTTTTATTTTTTAAAAAAATTAGAGCAAATAAAATATTAAATTAAATATTATTTTAATAAAATATAATTTGATTTTTATTTTAATTTTGATTTTAATTTTA
This sequence comes from Tillandsia leiboldiana, assembly GCA_029204045.2. Lineage (NCBI taxonomy): Eukaryota > Viridiplantae > Streptophyta > Magnoliopsida > Poales > Bromeliaceae > Tillandsia > Tillandsia leiboldiana. The sequence goes on from CM055078.1 coordinate 13,959,101, forward strand.
TCTTACTTTTTGTAAAACTTTAATCCATTAATTAAAGAAATTAGAATTTAACAAGGTATATCACATAATAAAGCTTGAGGGTAAAAAGGTCATTTAACCAATTATATATATTAGCAGCGAAGTAATATGAAATTTATAGCAGACAAATATTATCTACTTTTTTCATTTAAAAAATATTTTTCTAAAAATGTGATGATTATTTCTATTTTTTAAAAAATTTATTGCAAATAAAATGTTAAATTAAATATTATTTTAATAAAATATAATTTGATTTTGATTTTGATTTTAATTTTGATTTTATCTTACTTTTTGTAAAACTTTAATTCATTAATTAAAATAAAGAAATTAGAATTTAACAAGTTATATCACATAATAAAGCTTAAGGGCAAAAAGATTATTTAACCAATTGTATATATTAGTAGCGAAGTAATATAAAATTTATAGCAGACAAATAGCATATATTTTTTTTATGAAAAAAATATTTTTCTTAAAATATAATGAATATTTTGAATTTTTAAAAAACAATAGAGCAAATATAATGTTAAATTTAATATTAGTTTCATAAAATATAATTTGATTTTAATTTTGATTTTGATTTTGATTTTGATTTTATCTTTTTTTTTTGTAAAATTTTAATCTATTAATTAAAATAAAAAAATTAAAATTTAACAAATTTTATTATATAATAAAATTTAAGGACAAAAAAATTATTTACCTCAACTAAATTTTTTTATTTTTTTTATTTTTTATTATCATAATAAACACAAAATCTTTTATACTTGAACCATTCCAAATATTTTTTTATATTAATTTTATATTTTATATTATATTTATTCATGATATAACTGTATTGTTTCGTCCAAACGATAGCTTCGAGTTTTTACCTACACTTCCGTTTACCGTCCGAAGTAACCAATTATTGCTTGGGTGCCTTTTTGAGGTACACGTAGTATCGCCTAATTTGAGAAAAGAAAGGGTGACATTCAAAATAGGCATTTGAAAAAAAAGGACCTAACAATAATTATAGTGTGAACCCATCACCCCATGTGAATAAGGTAAGGAGGGGACACCACACTGCTTCGTTTTGCACTCTCCACTCAGAATATTTCAGAGCATTACGTACATCACCAGTCACCACACTGCAGCAGTACCACCTTTTCCTCCATGGCCATGGCTCCCTCTCCTTCCTCCTCCTCCTCCTCCTTCTTCTTCTTCTTCTTCTTCTTCCTCCGAACCCTAACAATGGCGTACGCCGCCACATCCCCCGCCGACATCGAAGCCCTAAGATCCTTCGTGGCCGCGGTGGACCCAGCCTCCGTCCCCGCGGGGTCGTGCCTCAGCACCTGGGACTTGGCCCGTGACCCCTGCGACTCAGCGTTCGGGCCCTTCTTCACCTGCGGCCTCCTCTGCTCCGACCCCTCCCCCGCCGCCCCACTCCGCCGCGTCACGGACGTCGGCCTCTCCGGCGCAGCCTACTCCGGCGACGGCGCCGCAGCCGCCGCCTCCCTCCTCTCCCTCCCCTCCCTCACCTCCCTCGACCTCTCCGACAACCACTTCTCCGGCCACCTCCCCGCCTCCCTCGCTCTCCCCCCTCGCCTCCTCCGCCTCGCCCTCTCCCGCAACTCCCTCTCCGGCCCCATTCCCTCCTCCCTCTTCCCCCTCTCGCCTCCCTCGCAGCTGCAGGAGCTCTACCTCGACGGGAACCTGCTCTCAGGCCCGATCCCCGGCGAGCTCTCCTCCCTCCGCGCCCTCGTCCGCCTCGATCTCCGGTCCAACAACCTCTCGGGCCCCATCCCCGACCTGGGCCGCGTCCCGGGCCTCCTCTACCTGTACGCGAGCGACAACGCCCTCGCGGGGCCCTTCCCGGGCCCGGGGCGCCTCCCTGCGTCCCTGATCGCCGCGTCGCTCCGCGGGAACCGCCTCGGGGGCGCGCTGCGGGGCGCGTCCCTGGCGGCGCTGCCCGCGCTCCGCGTGCTGGACCTGGCCGGGAACGCGCTGGCGGGCGCCGTCCCCGCGGCGGCGTTCGCGCACCCGGCGCTGGAGCAGCTGAACCTGGGGTCGAACCGGCTGGTCTCGGTGGAGGAGCCGGTGGACGGGGGGCTGGCGAGCGGGCTGGTGGCGGTGGAGCTGGGGCGGAACTGGATCGGGGGCCCGCTGCCGGCCTTCTTCGGGCTGATGCCGCGGCTGGCGGCGCTGGGGCTGGAGGGGAACCGGTTCGCGGGGCTGATCCCGCCGCAGTACGCGCTCCGGGTGGCAGGGGTCGGGGTTGGGGTCGAGGGGTCGGCCCCGTTCGCGCGGCTGATGCTGGCGGGAAACTTCCTGATCGGGCCGATACCGAGCCCCATTGAGGGGGTGAAGGAGGGGAGCGCCGTGGTGACCCTGGCCGACAACTGCCTCTTCCGCTGCCCCCCGTTGGTTTTCTTCTTCTGCCAGGGCCTGCCCCAGAAGCCTGCCGCCACCTGTCGCGCCTTCAACCACATCATCCCCTGACCTGATCCGAATTAACTAACTACGCACGTACTTTATCAATGAATATTCATAGAGAAAACGAAAATGTAAAAAGAAAGGAATAATTAGTGTGGTGTTGTAAAAATATATGGTTAATTTGTGGTAAAAATATATATAATAATAATAATAGTACATGAACTACATGTGGATTTTTTTTTTCTTTTTCAAAAAAAATAAATAAATGTAATAAATTATGTTTAAGTATAGTAGAGCTTGAACTTGGGTAGTTCAAGAGGACTAGTTGTAGCATTGCTGGAAAAGAGAGAAATGAATACGTTGGGAAACAGCCTAGGCGTGTTTAGCTTTCCGTCGTTTTCTGTTGGGGTCAGATTCGGCGCCCATGAAGTCCAACTTTTTGACTCTTTTCTCCGCCGACACATACTAATCACCTCAGCGCGCATTATTACTATTATTATTATTATTATTATTATTATTACTTTATATATATATATATATTTATATATATATATATATATATATATATATATATATATATATATATATAGAGTTGGGCTGGAATGCTATTGATAGCACCAACCTAACTTTGCCACCCATTTTGTAGTCATTGGATTGCATTGAGATTTGTGCAAGCCCTTTAATTAAAAAGAAAAAAATTTTACTTTTTACTTTTTCTTTTTACTTTTTCTTTTTTTTTTTTTTCATTAAAGAGCCTACACGGATCTCAATGCGATCCAATGGTTACAAAATGGGTGGCAAAGTTGGGTTGGTGCTATCAATAGCATTCCAGCCCAACTCTATATATATATATATATATATATATATATATAGAGAGAGAGAGAGAGAGAGAGAGAGAAAAAAGAGTTTATATATTTTTAAAAAGTATAAGTTCATTTATATTTATAAATTTTTTACTATTAAATTTGTATTGAGATTTGTATTTTTGTAAAATCAACTAAACAGAGAGAAAGATAAAGTAAAAAATATAAATTTTAATACAAATTTAATGGTAAAAAATTCATAAGTATGAATAAAGTTGGGCTTTTAAAAGTATATAAATTCGATTTCTCTCTCTCTCTCTCTCTCTCTCTATATATATATATATATATATATATATATATATATATATATATATATATATATATATTAGAATTTATATATTTTTAAAAATATAAGTCTAATTATATTTGCAAATTTTTTAATATTAAATTTATATTGAAATTTGCGTTATTATAAAATTAACTAAAGAGAGAAATAGAGAGTACAATTGCACGATCCCAATACAAATTTAATGGTAAAAAATTTACAACTATAGTTAAATTTAAATTTTTAAAAATATATAAGCTCTACTATATAAGTTTTTAACTCTTGGATTAAGAGATGTGTGGCTAGAATAATAATGGTCTCCTAAAATTTAGTGGATGGTTGGTTGAATAGTATAATCCAAATGGTAAAAATGATCAAAAAAAAAATAGATCTAACGGTAAAAATAAATTAGTAGCACAAATTACTTAGTGCTATCAATAACATTTAAACAGGACTATATATATATATATATATATATATATATATATATATATATATATATATATATATATATATATATATATATATATATATATATAACAAATAATTTGTTATTGTTCTTTAAAAATAATCATCATCATTCAAATTCAAATACATTAATTGACAATTCACATAAAAAAAAAAAAAGAAGTTCCTAGTCCATATTTAAGGCATCAACATGTCCAAAAGGAATGTTTGACATGAACAAATGGTCACCTTCTTGGTTGAAGACTCGATCGCCCAATGCATTATAAACCAACTCTATATATAATAGGGAGAAAAAATAAATTTTCGTTGTATAATAATTTATTTAAATATTTTATATTTATATATATTATTGCATATGTTATTTTGTGATACTAATCATTAGATAATCCAACAATTATTTAATATATTGTACGGTCTACAGAATATTAAGTATATACTAAAATTTTTCTCTCTTATAATTACACCCTATTAAGCATTCATTGCACAAGTGTATATGTGTATATACATCACATTCTTAAAAAAAAAATTATATACACTTTAAAAATTAATTTATTGAGCATAATTTAAATTATTAGATTTTATATATCAATATATATAATTAAATTTTGATTTTATAATGTTAGTTATTAATATATATTGCGGTGTGTGGAGTGTATGGAGTGCTAATATGCACTAGGTATATATAATAGGTCCTTCTTAAATTAATCAATTATACTCAAATAAAGACATTCTCACCTATTTGATAATTTTAAATAAGTTTTTCAACTTTAACTTTTTAGTTCAAAAATTTATTTATAGAATAGATACCAAAACTATTAGATTTGATTGAACTTTAAAATAAAGTTATATATTACAATAATTTAATTATACAAAGAAGGAACTATTATATATATTACAATATATATATAGTAGAGCTTATATATTTTTAAAAATACAAGCTCAATTATGTTTGTAAATTTTTTATTATTGGATTTATATTGAGATTTGTGCTATTGTAAAGTCAACTAAAGAGAGATAAAGAAAGAGTATATTAGCACGGATCCCAATGCAAATTCAATGAAAATATATAAGCTATATATATATATATATATAGTCCGGCTGCTATGCTTGTACAAGTATCAAGTAATTGGTACTTATAATTTTTCTACCGTTAGATCTACACCTTTGACTAATTTCATCTCTTAGATCATTTTATTCCACCAACCACTCATTTAACTCAAGGGACCCATTATTATCCTAACAACATATCTTTTTATGGAAGGGCTAAACCTACAAGCACCAATAATTTAGTACTTTTAAAAGTATAGGAACTTAATTCTCTCTCTCTCTCTCTCTCTCTCTCTCTCTCTCTCTATATATATATATATATATATATATATATATATATATATATATGAGTCCGGCTACTATACTATTAATAGTACCAAGTTATTAGTGCTATCAAGTTTTTTACTCTTAGATCAACCCGATTGATCTGCGTGACACTTTGTTTTCTCCGGTCTAATTTGGTATAATTATTAGTTTATTTTTTAAAAAATATTATAATTAAATTTTATAATTAATTTGATTGAATAGTAATATATTTTTAATGTGATAGTAATATAAAAATATTATAATTTATGAATGTTTATAAATTTAATATTATATTTTTATTAGCAACATATTTTTTGTTATAATAATTTTTTAAAAAATATAACAATAAATTATAATAAAATAAAATTTAAATATTAAAATATCACCAACTTTATAGGGTTAGACGGATGGTCGGTGGTTGAACGGGTCGGATGTCCGGTATTGGCGCACAATTATTAAAGTGCGTTTTCAAGACGTTGCTTTTGAAAAAATAAAATAAATAAATAAATAAATAAATAAATAAATAAATAAATAAATAAATAAATAAATAAATAAAATAAAATAAAATACTCATGGGCTATACTCATGGGCTTATCTTTGGGCCTTTTAAATGCATATAATTATAAATATAATATAATTAAAAATAAATAAAATTAAAAGTATAAAATTTATTATTATACGGTCTAAAATATTGTAACAAGTATTATAAATATAAATAATTAATTTTGTTATATTTAGTTCAGAACTTGTATTTACAAATTGATAATGAGGTATTTAGGTTGCTCTAGAAAAAAAAAGAAGCTTTTTAAAAGGTGATTAAGGGGGTAAAATAGCTTGCTCTTTGTTTAATGTTATTCTCTTCAATTGTGGCAATAGAAATTGCTCTTAATTTAGGTATAGTTCTATCGGAGCTGAAATATTCGTCACGTGGCAGAAAAATCGGTCAACATAGTTGGCCGCGACTTAAGCAAATCAAAGTATGACACATGAGACAGGTATCGGTCAGTATGTTCAACTGATTTATGACTTGACCGGAAGTAACATTCAAAATTAAGCGAGCCGAGAGAGTAATGCCTGAAACTAAGTGGATGTTCGAAAGGAAACAGTTAAAATCATAAGGCGTGAAGTTCATGACCAACGTGATTCTGGCCCTAACACACTCCATCAGACACAACCGAAAATTGTGCCATTGCCCAAAATGATAAATAATCTCAAAATAAAATATGACCGAGTGATGCATTATTACCTGAAATAGCGAATAATTTTAAGAAAAGTTCATACTAGTACAAATAGATAAAATTTTTTTCTGAAAAAAAAATCCTTCTTTCGTCAAACGAAATAACCACTTTATATTCTGAAAAAAAAATCTTCCTTCGTCAAACGAAATAACCACTTTATTTTCCTATCTTCTAATTACTCCACCTTCTATTTTTCTAGTTTTACTTTACTGCTTTCATTATAGTTTTTCTATTGTAATTTTTTACTTTTCTAGAAGTAATTTTAACATTGTAATCGATCATTGTATTCAGCTCCCACTTTATAAAGTAATGCAACGCGATTCGGTTCTTTTTACCGAAACTACTTTATGGAGCTACTAAGGTACCGTTTGGATTAGGAATAAGCCAGAATGAATTATACCAGGTATAAATATAAAGTAAGGAATAAGCTAAATATAAACTCATACCAGGTATAAGTATAAAGTAAGGAATAAGCTAGGTGTAATATAAAATTATGTTTGGTTGGGAATGAGACTTAAACCTGGTATAAAAAAAAAAGTGTTTGGATTGGGGTTGAAGAATAAGGAGGAATAGAGAGTTGACTTTTATGTTAAATAACGATTTTACCCTTGCTTTTATATATATATTAAATTTGATAATTAAAAATTGTATTATAAAAATTTTAAATGAAAAAAAAAAGTAATTTTTAAATTTTAAATAGGGGGATATCCCTCCCCAAACCGGGAGTATCCCCGTTTGGGAGGGATATCCCATCTCACGGAGCGACGGAGCTCGGCCTCGGAACGATCGGGAGAAGAAGTGGTTGAAGAGTATTTTTGGTATATTACCTAAAAAATTGACGGCCCACTAACGGAATGCTGACGGCGGGGTGTAAATACGTAATTTCATAATTACGAGAAGACAAAATATAGGTTTTTTAAAGACAGGAGATAAATTAAAAAAAGGGTATATTATAGGAAGATTTTCTGTAATTTAGCCTTAAAAGAAACAAAGAGAGAAAAAGGAGAAAGAGTGAATATTTTGCTCTATGGATTACATTTTAGATTAATTTTTTTTTTTTGTTTTTTTAACGATCATGCTCCAATAAGGAGGCCTTTTTAAAAATTTTCCCCTTCTATAAGGAATGGAAATTTTCTTTTTTATCTAAATATATGTTTTAGCGCAAATAGAAATTGACGTCATTCTCAAATAATTTAAAATTTAAAAATAAAATAATTATTTCATATAATTTTTATATAAAAATTATGAATCCGTCAAAAAAAATATAAAATATAAAATATATAAATAACGTTTTCTAGACACTTAAGTTTTTAGAGTATTTAAATTTTTTTTTATTTTTTAAATAATATTTACCCATAGAATAAGATAGGCCATAGTACAAAAATGCAGCATCTTGTACCGTCCATCACTGGTTTAATGGCACGGAAAAAGGAAGGTTCCTAATTTTGTTTTACACTCCAAAATGGCACCTAAAAAAAGGACACCAAATTTCCTCACTGTTTTTTATATTTTTTTTTACTCTTCTGTTTGGATAATTTACCTCCAAACTAATTCATAGTTCACATAAAAGTTGAATTTTCATTAATGGTATCTTAAAAAATTAAGTTGAAAAAGTTACTTTTCTTCCTCCAAAACACGAATTGAAAAGAATTAGAAAAATATGTATAAATTGTATTATCTTTTTTGTATCCTACTTTTTCACCGTATCTGTTAAACAGATAGTAAATTTACAAATTTTTACCCTCAGATTTTGCGTTGTGCGCGAGATCCATATAGCACATGTCATTGGCACGTTTAACAAATGTAGCGGCACACATTTTGCGCTTGTTTGATTACCCCCATCTTGTATTAATGCAACTGCGGCTTCTTGTAGAAGCATTTTTCAATAAAAACTTACACCAAATCCTTGTACAAAGTAGACATGGATGATGCTAAAGAGTTTTTCTCTTAGGAGAAGCACCAAAACCCCTCTTCCTCCTCCTCCTCCTCCTCCTCCTCTGATCTGAGCTTAAATTTTTTGGGGATCTATTCTTAGATGGATTCAAAAGCAATTTTGGCATCCAACACTTTGCACTATTTGAACACTTCAGGAAGGAGAAAGACTAAGTTTAACGTCGCGAGAGTTTTAGCCATCCGTTCCCCGGTCACGAATCGGTCTTCGGGCTCTCCATGCGCTCCTCTCTCGACGTCACTACGACGACAAAATGTTCGAGCAGATGCGGAAAAGAGGGGGGAATTTGGTGGCAATTTTCGCACAAGGGCCGACTATAGTGAGAAGGGAAGCAAAATGCTTTGGGCGCGCTTCTTGGGCTTCCATTCAAATGCCATGCAATCGTTTATTACCATGTTCACACCCGACCAAGTACGTTATTCGACTAGCTAGCCCGCGCGTATAATTCGTCGTATCCTTATTTAATTCTATATGATCAAGATGATAGAAAATAGTTCAGAAATAATGTTAGCGATATTCATAACTAGAAAGAAACTTTATTTTTATGAGTACAAAAGAATTTAATCCTACGTGATATTTGCAGAACCAACCAGCTCTTCGGGAAGATACATCATCAGGTGACGACTCATCAGAAGAAAGCAGCGATAGTAGTGATGAAGAAGAGTCATCAGATGAATCATCCTCCGATGAATCATCCGACGAAGAAGAAAGTGATAGCGACGACGACAAAGCGAAACATATAAAAAAGCCTAAAAAGTAGGAGGCTTACGCTGACTTAGTTTTGAGTTTTTCCCTCTAGAACCCTAGTGCCCTTGCTCATTTGCTCTTTATTAGGATTCACAACTCTTCATATGAATTTATGCACTCAATAAGGTGTTCTCGTATCAATGTTCTGGGAATACATTATTAGAACTTCGCAGAATCAAAACCTTTGAATGAATCAGCACGATATCGTAGATTCTCTATACATTTTATGAAACATATGACTGATTACTTAAAAATTTTCGCCAATCAAAGAACAGTATTATAGATATTACTTACACAATTGAATTAACTTATATCGTTTTTTTTTTTTTCGAGGCCATTAATTTTTGATTTACTGTCATTGTGTAACTGAAAACAAATTATTAAAGCAGTTAAAAGAAAAGGAAAAAAAAATATATATATATACAATAAGAGACCATTTACAGGATCATCCCATATCTTATATTATTATATGTGACCTGTTTTATTCTCACAACATGTATAGTAATAACAATACCACAACAACAACAAAGTGAACCTCTTAGGGCTCATCTTTTCATCACACTTATAATCAAGCAAACACCACACCATATTTATATGTCTAAACAAATTCGTTTTGAGCCAAGCAAAACGAGGATTATTGTAATTATTAATAAATAGACATGTAATTGTATGATCACCTCATCACATCATCTGATTTAGCGGTGGAAACTCCGCATCGGGCGCACAGTGTCCCCGTTCTCGTCCCTCAGCTTCACCGTGGTGTAAACGGCCGCGCCAGCGATCGCGCCAGCCGTCGGGGCCACCAGGTATATCCATATCTGCTTGTAGTTCCCCGCCGCCACCGCAGGCCCTAATGTTCTCACCGGATTCATTGATCCCCCACTTAATGGCCTAATTTAAATTTAGATAAATAAATCATGATTAGATTGCTATTAAAAGAGAGAATATTAATCGTTAATTATTTTGTAGACTAACCCACCCAGCAATAAGTATGTTAAGCATCACAGTTGCTCCAACCGCTATTCCAGCCAATTCTCCTACCTGAATAATTTTATCCGCGAAATAACATTAGTGGAATCCAAAAAAATTATTTGTTTGTGATGTTTTTGAAGTTTTTATTTTAGAATAAACGATGCCCTACTTGTACTATATCCATTGTCACATCACATCAATGTAGTGGGCTTTTCAATCGAAAGGACTTGATTGGAATAATTATTGATGAATCATGCAAAATGAATGCTCTTGAAAAGCGAAAAGTAATTGTTTTGGGATTAGTACCGCACGAGTGTCGGTGGCGACAGCAGTGACTACGAATAGGAGATTGAAGGTGATGACGAACTCAATAAAGAAAGCCTGAGTCGTGCTGACGGAGGGGACAGTAACGCCTCCGGAGAGGAACGGGTGGAAGATGCCCTTGAGGGCGAATGAGGCGCATATGGACGCCGACACCTGCGCGGCAATATACGCAGGGACCTGCACCCAGGGGAAGTGGCGGAGCGCCGCGAAGGCGATGGTGAGCGAGGGGTTGAGGTGGGCCCCCGAGATGTGGCCCGTGGAGAGAATGACGATCATGACGGCAAGCCCCGCGCAAGCCGCATTGCCTATCAGCGTCTCCGCGCTGCTGTACTTCTGGTTCACGATCGGCGCCGCCGTTGCGCCAAAGATTAGGATGAAGGTGCCCACGAACTCAGCTCCTAACTGCGCTACATGACCATGAATATCAACAAAACTAACACACCATAGCACAACACTGCTAGATGAGTTTTGAATCACCATCAAGTCCTGAATTATATTACAATAAATCAGCTGTTCAAAAAAAAAAAAGTAATTATGAATCTGGATCAAGTAAATTACGCTCAACAAAGTGATTAGTAATTGTTCTGGAGTTTGGTAACTAAGTTGTTTGAAGCACCACTAATATTTTTTTTTGCACTGAAGCCCTTAATTTTGTTTTGACCTTTTGCGTTAATAAAACTTTTTATTGATTAATTTTTGGCATATCTTTTATGGAGCAGTTGTTTCAAAAATCAAACGACTTATGCACTCACCAACTCTTAGCTCGAAACACCAATGAACCGGAGCAAAACCGGTCCAACAAGTTTTTTTTTTTTTTTTTTTTCTTTTTTTTGAGCAGGTCACGCTAGGCCCAATCGAGTTAACCAAATCAGGCTAAGTCTTAAATTCCAACATCCCCTACCTTTAAAAAATAAAAATAAATAAATAACAATAATAGTGTAATTTCATATTACAGCATCAGATAAGTTTGTTTATGTCAAATATATTAATTAAAGCCACCATTCTCTGAAAAATGTCGAATATATAAATTAGAATCATTGTGCACTAAAATTTTAATATTTTAAAAAATAATAATTATTTTATATTTTTAATATGGTATAGTGTCTCTACTTTATACAGATAAATTAGAAATACTAATTATTGAAAGTTTATGCTAATATATAATTTTTTTTTTGAACTATAAATAATTCTAAAATCATTGTATCATTGACTGAATTAAATCAGACAAATTAAAAAATTAAATAGTAAAGTTAAAAATGTAAAAGATTACAAAATTAAATCTATTAGAACTAAATTAAGCTGATGGGAGTTGCTAAAAGAACTCCTATGCTTTTTCTACATTTATTTTTGGATATATATTTTACACTTAATAAAAAAACATTTATCCATCATTTTAAAATAATAAAAAAAAATTATTCTATTCTATAATAAATGAAATATAAAATGTGCATCAAGCATTTATCAACTCAGCGAAAATTTTGGGCAGCAAATTGGAGATGGACACCTATCCCCTAATCGATCGGGACATCTAAAAGCGATTTTGTGGGGGTATATATAAGTATACACTCATTTAAGAGTGTATATTTTACACCCCATCTTATTCTGAAATGAAATGAATTTCACTTTATTCGATGTGATAAGTAAAATAACATTCACTTCAAAATAAAGTAGGGTGTAGAATATACACTCCTAAAGAAGTGTACACCGCCCATTTTGTGGTCAACTGTGGCTTTGGACGCATCCTTCTCTGATCGAATCTTTTCCTGTTTCTTATATCACATCAAAACATCTAATCCAAAACTAAGCACAATACAAACAGAAGCGTCCTCTCGCTTCTTAGACCCCGCAGATTGGGACGTTTCACCCTCTCATCCTCGTCCCTACGTTCATGTCTCATTAATTCCCAAGTTATATCCCTTTCTTTATTTTTATATATTATTTTTAACAAAACTTAATTACTATACCGACACCATAAATATAATTTTTACTAGAGTTAACCAAAAGATAGATATTCCATTAAAATCAATAATAAAATATTTACATCTTATCCGGCGTCGTTATTATTTTTTATTGTCAAGTAATATACTATCAACTCTTATACTTTTTAAGATACAAAATTTTATCTAAAAAAATAAATAATATACCACACGAGGTCTAAAAGTTGAAAGCAAGATCAACACAAATGCTTACAAAAAAATTAAGTAATGACATGAAAATATATGTATATATATATATATTTAAAGTCATACTTTACGGTTTCATGAATCAATGAAGGGCTAGCTTTAGGGAGAAAACGAATCAAATAAAGTTACTTTGACTTTAAAATCAAGCTACGATCGAGTTAATTAAGAACCTTATTAACACATTTTTTTGTACTACTTAAGAGTAGAGAGAACCTGATCACACACCAACTTATATATTAACAAAAGTGAAACAAAACAAAACAAGGGGACCCAATTAATAAACACAACTTGTGAACAATGTGGATTGTGGAACATGGAGGTGACATCATTGAAAGGTGGAGACTCGAGAGAGATCTAAAAGTCTAAAATGGAAGCACATAAGAAACAATTTAGATTGCGTTATTAAATACCCAAAATGGTGAGATGCTTAAACTAACTAAATAAATAAATAAATAAATAAATAAATAAATAAATAATGGTGCAGTGATTGGTTGGGGAACAGCAACGTGCATGGAATCGAGTGAAGCTGTAAAAGTGCTTTTAATATCTTTATTTGTACTTCTTATTGGGATAGAAAGGCACGACTTCTTAGGTGCAGCTGGATCTAGACAAATGATCAAATTGAAATATTTTTAAAAAAATTATAACTAAATTTGATCAGTTTGTCTACAGATAAAATTATATGTGATAATATATCTCATTATCTCTAACAAAGAAGAGTGAATGAGCCTGATTTACTTTATTACATGAACGCTGATCAAATTCAACGATTGTGTTCTTTTAAGTTTACAACAAGGAGTGATGTTATCCTATCTATAAGATTTCATTAATTAAGCCCAACACTTTGTTTCTAATTCTTATTTTAGCTAGCCTCCAAATGGTGTGAGACAAATTATTGGAAGTGATTTAACTCTTGGTTTAGCTATTTTGGATAAGGGTTTGGCTCACATCATTCACACCTGCTACATTATGCTACAATGAAAATAACATCGTTACCGAATTTTTAGCGTGTCGTGCTGAATTTCATCAAATGGTCAGATTACACCAAGAATGCCATGCGCACTTTGGGTCCATTCATGATCAATGATGGGCTCAATTTGGATGCATGGAATCGATGGTGATTGATTAATTGGTTTATATTTGAATTTTAAACCCTCACAAGTGCCAAATAGCAAATCCATCTAAAAGTTGTGAAATCTCCACAATTGGTGATTGAAATAAAGTTTGTCAATTAGTCCGATTGCGTAGATTCCCTCCGCCTTTAGATGGACGGTCAGATTGTGCAATGGATGAAAAATAATATGCATATCGGATTTGTAGATAGTCTGTACCCATGTAATTAGTCAACCAATTAATCTCTCCTAAATTTTTATTATCCTATTAGCTTAAAAAAATATTAATTGAGGAACTTATCATCTCTTTGTCCTATTAAATACTTTTTTAGTTTGACTAGAGAAGTTATTGTGAATAGTATATGTCGTAAACACTAAAGTTAAGTTTGGGGAATAGAGTAGAAGATAATTTCGAAAGGGTAAATACTAAGTATACACCCCTTCGGGGTGTATATCATACACCCCCACCCATCCACTGGGTGGGGGTGGGGGTGGGTAAGGGGTCACTTGGGATCACTTGAAGTGACCCCTGAAATCACCCCACCTATTGGATGGGTGGGGTGTATGATGTACACCCCTTTCCGGGTGTACATGTATCATTGCTAATTTATTTATACTTGCAAACTTTTTATCATTAGATTTGTATTAGGATTTGTGCTTTTTATTTTATCTTTCTCTCTCTTTAGTTGACTTTATAAAAATAAAAATTTCAATATAAATTCAATGGTAAAAAGTTCACAAGTATGGATGAATTTATACTTTTAAAAATATATAAGTTCTACTATATATATATATATATATATATATATATATATATATATATATATAGTGAGAGAGAGTGTGTGTGTGTATGTTCGACTACTATGCTATCGATAGTACCAAATATTTAGTGCTATTAAATTTCTACCGTTAAATCAAACTCTTTGATCATTTTCAACCGTTAGATCATACTATTTTTTCAAATATCTATTAATTCCTAGGGTCCCACTATCATCTCAACCACATATTTCTTAATTCAAGGATTGAAGCTTAATAGCACAAATAACTTAGTGCTATTAATAACATTCCAACCTAGTTATATATATATATATATATATATATATAAAATGAACATTAAATATAATTAACCATAATAATTTCTCAAAAAACATAAACATACTTTTTGGTCGGCTACACTTAAGTACTCTTTACTAACTAACACAACATGTGGGTATCGTATCAAGCACAGATGCTAAACAAAAAACAAAAGTGAAAAAAGATACCTCTATATTATGAGAATTAATGGGTAAATATTTTATAATCCTTCATAGGAAACCCTACAACGATAGAACAAAAATAGAAACCCAAACAAAATCACCTTATCCTTTATATATTATGTAGGACAATGACATATTATATATATATATATATATATATATATATATATATATATATATATATATATATATATATATAAAATTAGGCTAGAATACTATCGATAGCACTAAGTCATTGGTGCTATCAAGTTTTTAGCTTTTGGATTAAAAAATGTGTGGTTAAGATGATAGTGGTTAAAATGTGTGGTTAAAAAATGTATCGTTATAACAAAATTTGGTTATAGAGTAATATTTTTTATGGTATTTTTATATAAGTATGCTATTTATATTTCATCTATATTATTCAAAATTAAATTATAGAAATATATTTTTAGGGCACATTATAATAATATGTCGCTATATATCGTAACAACTGCACATATAGCGATACTAATAATAAGTGTCGGTATTTTTGTCAGCAGTATTTTTTTTAAACTTTTAAAATTACTTAAAAATATTATTATAATATATATATATATATATATTATGATTTTCAACTTATGATCTCTCAATATCCCCTCAATAAATGAGAGGAGATAGAAATCTCAATTATTAGAAATCTGATGTGGCGCACACACACGCACACACCAATTTCTAAGGAGTGTGTAAAAAATTATTAAACGTACGTACAAATTATTATGAGCTTATTTTTTTTATATATTATCGAAGATGATTATTGAATCAACGACGCAAGTTCAGGGACTAATGGTGGCACGTGCGTACCTTGCGAGTGAGCGATACGTCGGGCCTGGGGATGTCGGCGAGGCACGTGTGGGGGCCGGCCCAGGAGTAGCCGACGGGCAGGCACGCGTTGCTCCGCGGCATCGACTTGCGGTCGTACGAGAACGAGTCGACGCGTCCCGGCGGGAACAACGGCGCGCCTGGCGTGCCCGGCGTCGGTGGCACCGACCGGTTCGGCGTCTCGTTCTCCGTCGCTTCTGCCATTGTTGCTGTCGCCGTCGTTTTACGTCGATATTGGAATGCAAGCAAATTGGTGTTTTTTTTTTCTTGGTTTTTTTTTTTTTTCTTTTTTGCGGGATCGATGGGGTAGTAAAGAGGGGGAGAATTACATGTTTTTTGGGGGTTTTATAAAGTTTTTGCTATGAAAATGGTAGAGTTTGATCCCGGGTTGATAACAAAAGGTCTAGCGAATATATTCAAGTATGATAAGTAGGGAAAAAAAAAAAGAAAAAACGTTTTTTTTTTTTTTGGGTGATTTGATGGATAGTGGAGAGGGAAAAAGTTACATGATATGAAGGATTTTATAAATGTATTGCTAAGGAATGAGTAGTAGTGATAAGAAATCCAGCTTAAATTGAGAACTTTTTCTTGAGTTTTTGAGGGGAATGTTTTTTTTTTTTTTTTTGGGTTTTTTTGGGGTTTGGGATCTGGTCGGGAAGGAAACAAAAATTACATGCTTGGGAGGTTTTTTTCAAGGTGTTGTTAAGGAATAATAGGAGGAAGACGATCCAGAGCTCACAAATTAAGCTAACAACTCCAGAAATGAGAGATCAAAAGAAAAATATGCATTAATGCCAAAGGACTTTGAATGTATGAGGCTAGAAATTGGGAACAAGCTAAAAAGAGGGAGAGAGTAGAGAGTAGAGAGAGAATGGGGATGGTGTTGGGGTGTTTGGAGATGGAAGTGAGTAAAAATATATGAAGGTGTGAGTGGGGAGAAAGTCAATGGGGCTTCTTCCCTCAAATAATTCATTTAAATATCAAGGAATTGATAACAATATCTCTCTCTCCCCCTTTTATATATATATATATATATATATATATATATATATATATATATATATATATATATATATATATATATATATATATATATATATATATATATATGTATGGGCTTATGCTTTTGAAACTATATAAGCCCATACTTTCAAAAGCACAATCTAACTATGTTTATAAATTTTTTACCATTGTATTTGTATTGAGATTTATACTATTATAAAATCAACTAAAAAAAAGAAAGAAAAAGTAAATAACACAAATCTCAATATATATATAGAGTAGGGCTTATAAGCCTACTCTATATATAAGTCCTACTCTATATATACTCTAGGGCTTTTATACTTTAAAAGCACAAGCCCAAATATATTTGTGAATTTTTTATCATTGGATTTGTATTGAGGTTTATGTTATTTATTTTTTCTTTAACTCTTTTTAGTTGACTTTATAATAGCATAAATTTCAATATAAATTCAATGATAAAAAATTTACAAAGATAGTTGACTTGTACTATTGTAAAATCAACTAAAGAAAGAGAAAGAGAAAGTACAATTAATAGCACAAATCTTAATGCAAATCCAATAGTAAAAAATTCACAAGTATATTTGTGCTTGTACTTTTGAAAATATATAAGCTCTACTATATATATATTGTGACACCCCCAATAGCCCCACATCGGATGTAGATGAAATTGTAATTGGGTTTATATGAGACTTGGACACTAGTAATAATAACTGGGCTTAAGCATTTTGGGTTGTGGTGTGGACCCAACAAGTTATTATTGCTAGTGGGTCGGGTCGTTACATTTGGTATCAGAGCCAATAACCAGCCGGAAGTGTGCGGCAAGTCTCGAGCCCGGGTCTAGATGACAGGGCTAGCGAGACGAGTCTCACATTGCCTGGTGATCTTGGGCTGCTGTGTGTGTGTTTGGGCTGACGAGGACGTCAGGCCTAAACGGGGGGAGTCTGTGACGCCCCCAATAGCCCAACATCGGATGTAGATGGAATTGTAATTGGGTTTATATGAGACTTGGACACTAGTAATAATAACTGGGCTTAAGCATTTTGGGTTGTGGTGTGGACCCAACAAGTTATTATTGCTAGTGGGTCGGGTCGTTACATTTCCACTGTGACGCCCCACTTCCCAGAGGGTCACCCATCCTAGAACTACTCTAGCTCTAGCACGCTTAACTCTCATGTTCCTCTTGGATCTTGCTACCATCCAAAATGCTATAGCCGGGTTAGAGATTTAGTCCTATTATATCATTTATATATAGGACTAATCCAAATTCCGGGGGTGTCACATTCTTCCCCCCTTTAAGCCCTGACGTCCACGTCAGGCTCAAGCACACTCACAAGCACCAGGCGATGTGAGACTCATCTCGCTAGCCTTAGCCGACCTTGTAGGGAGCTGCACTCCACCTACAACGGTCATTAGCCGGGGAGCTACACTCTACCCGCTATATAACCCTGGCTCAGCCGAGACTCATCTCACATTTCCGGCTGGTGAATGGCTCTGATACCAACTGTGATTCCCCACTTCTCAGAGGGTCACCCATCCTAGAACTACTCTAGCTCTAGCACGCTTAACTCTCATGTTCCTCTTGGATCTTGCTACCATCCAAAATGCTATAGCCGGGTTAGAGATTTAGTCCTATTATATCATTTATATATAGGACTAATCCAAATTCCGGGGGTGTCACATATATACATATATATATATATACAAGTTACTATGCTATCAATAGCACCAAGTCATTGATGCTATTTAGTTTTTAACTCTAGAATTAAGAGATGTGTAGTTAGCATTATAGTGTGTCCCTAGGGTTTAGTGGTGGTTAAAAAAATATTATGATATAAATGGTGAAAATGATCAAATGGGTAGATCTAATGGTGAAAAACTTGGTAGCACCAAGTGTCTAGTGCTATCGATAGAATAGTAGCTGAACTATATATATATATATATATATATATATATATATATATATATATATATATATATATATATATATATATATATATATATATATATATATATATATATATATATATATATATAATTGAGCTTCTATTTTGTAAAAGCACCAAGTTATTTGTGCTTATGAGTTTTTTACCCTTAGATGTAGGAATGTGCGGTTAGGATGATGGTGGCCCCCTTGGGTTTAGTGGGTGGTTTGTAGAATAGTATAATTTAAGGGGTAGAATTAATCAAAGGATTAGATCTAACGGTAGAAAACTTACAAGCACCAATTGCTTGGTACTTGTACAAGCACAGTAGCCGAACTCTCTCTATCTCTCTCTCTCTCTCTCTCTCTCTCTCTCTCTATATATATATATATATATATATATATATATATATATATATATATATATATATATATATATATATATATATATATATATATAGTATTAGGGCCTTAGTATTATAGACTTTTTGATAATTGGATTAAAGAATATGCGGTTAGTATTACAGTGATCCCCTAGGGTTTAGTGGGTCGTTGGTGAAATAGTATAAATCGTAGGGAACCACTATAATCCTAACCGCACATCCCTTCATCCAATGGTCAAAAAGTCTATAGTAGTAAGGCCCTAATACTATCAATAGTATAGGAGCATTACTATCTCTCTCTCTCTCTCTCTCTCTCTCTCTCTTTATATATATATATATATATATATATATATATATATATATATATATATATATATATATATATATATATATATAGTTGAACTGAAATATAATCGGTAGCAAGTGTACTTTATTGTTATTCATTTATTTTCGATAATGGAATCTCTAAATCGACGATCGGTACTATTGAACATGATCTAGACCACTATAAGTATTTGAAAATTAAATTTTAACTCTTTTTGTCATCATTGACATAATCATTAAAGGGCTACAAAATTTGTAATTTTAATAGTAGATATGATGCGTTTGCTCGTTTAACGGTATAAAAAAGTATAAATCTATTAAATTTAGATTAATTTTTTTAAAAACTATTTAAAATAAGATCTATACTCTTAATCTTAATTACAAAACTATTATCATCACTTTTGAAAGATATTCATTTTCAGACGTTCATTTTTTTGTCCATTTGATGGATAAAAAAATAATATCGAAAAAACATAAAATTTAATTTCTAAATAGTTTTAGTTGTCTGAATCATTTTTAACGGTGCCGATCGTTATTTTGAAAACTCCATCATCAAAAACAAATCGATTGATATATATATATATATATATATATATATATATATATATATAAACGAATAAAAATCGACAGACAAAATCTATACATCACGAAATAAGGTTTATATTTATTTTTTCTCTAAAAGAGAATTTTTTATTTATTAAATATTTA
This sequence comes from Tillandsia leiboldiana, assembly GCA_029204045.2. Classification (NCBI taxonomy): domain Eukaryota; kingdom Viridiplantae; phylum Streptophyta; class Magnoliopsida; order Poales; family Bromeliaceae; genus Tillandsia; species Tillandsia leiboldiana. The sequence continues at coordinate 13,979,456 of CM055078.1, forward strand.
TATATCATGTTATTATTTTTTTATATTTTTAAATTATCTCAAACTAAAAATAAATTGAACCAAATCAAATTTTAAAAATAAATAATTAAAAAATAGACTCATTCAACTAATAATTATTTAAACCAACAATTAAATTTAAATATAAAATAAGACTAAAATACAGAAAATCCTGTTGTAAATATCCATCTTTTCACTTTCTCCCTGACTTTCAAAAATCTATATTTTATTTTTTAAAAATATCAAAAAATATTTTTGGGGGTTACTATATTAATGGAATGGGTGAAATGACCATATTGCCTTAATTTGCTTATCCTATAAAAAAAAATAATTTTTAAAAAATTTGTGTCATTTTAGTGGTATTTTCGATATAAATTATAAGAAATCGCAGGAATATTGATGGAACCTGGCAAAATAAGGGCCAAATGCATCAACTTGAACTTTTAAGAACGTAAAATACAGGTTTTTATAAGTCAAAAAAAAAAGGTGAAAAAGTAGGTATTTGCACAGGGTTTTATGTTAATTTGGCCTGAAAATAAATAGAAACAAATCAAATTTTAAAATGTTTTTTTCTTTTAAAACTTAGAAAATTAATTAATTAAAAAATAGGCTCATATCACTAATAGCTAATTAAACCAACAATCAAATTTGAATTAAAAATAAATAAGAAAAAATAAAAATTGAATTAAAAATAAATAGAAACAAATCAAATTTTAAAATATTTTTTTTTTAGATTTTTATTTTTTGGCGATAAAAAAATTGGATACGAATTAACAAACAAAATACTAAATAGAATAAAAAAAATTATGTTTTGATTAAATCTCCAAAATGTTAATGAATCATGTTTTGATTATATGTGAATTCAATAATTATTTTGATATTTTATTACTAAATACATTTTATTTTTTAATAAAAAATTATATTGTAATATTTAAAATAAATATTGTTGGTGCATTTTTTTTATTTTGAATTTTGTATGTCTATTAAAATGAAAATAACATGCATCGTACGTGCACTATAATTAGTATATATATATATATATATATATATATATATATATATATATATATATATATATATATATATATATATAGAGAGAGAGAGAGAGAGAGAGAGAGAGAGAAAGAGAGAGAGTAGAGCTTATATTTTTTTTAAAGCAAAAGTTCATGTATATTTGTAAATTTTTTACCATTGAATTTGTATTGAGATTTATGTTTTTGTAAAAACAACTAAAGAGAGAGAAGGATAAAGTAAAAAGTACAAATCCTAATACAAATTCAATGGTAAAAAATTCACAAATATGAATAGATTTATATTTTTAAAAATATATAAACTTTACTTTATATATATATATATATATATATATATATATATATATATATATATATATATATATATATATATATATATATATATATATATACTGCAATACTATCGATAGTATCAAGTCATTGGTGCTATCAATTTTTTAGCCATTGGATTAAGAAATGTACAGTTACGATGATAGTGGTCGCCTAGAATTTAGTGGGTGGTTGATTGAATAGTAAAAATTTTAGAGGACCACTATAATCCCAACCGCACATCCTTTCATCCAACGGCTGGAAACTTAATAATGTTGAGACAAAAAAAAATTGAAATTCAAAATTGAAAAAGAAAAAGGAAAGAAAAGAAATATGAAAATGGATGAAAAAAATCAATTAAATGTTAATTGATTGATACTTGCCTTTGATGACCCATAGTCAAGAAAGGAAAAAAATAAAAAAAAAAAAAGAAAGGGAATAAGATATAAAATTTGAAATTCAAAATTAAAAAAAGAAAAGAGAAAGAAGTAAACAAAAAAGAAAGGGAATGAGATATAAAATTTGAAATTCAAAATTGAAAATGAAAAATGAAAGAAAGAAAAAAGGGAAAAGAAATAAAAATATATCGTTGCCTTATATTTTGAAATTTTTTGAATTATTTTCCAAAACGAAGAGGTCCTAAAATCACTATAAATTGGACCATTGGATTCAAAAAAAAAAAAGAGGAGATGTTAAATAATAATAATAATAATAAAAAAGAAATAAAACAAAAAAAAATCGATGCACGACGGTAATGACGACGGTGACGGCGACAGCGGCCATGAAGGTGACGACGACGACAACGATGGCCTCTTCTTCCTTCTTCGACGGCGACTATGATGGTGACGACGACGACGACGACGATGTGCGAAGAGGTCTCATGGCCTCTTCTTCCTTCTTCGATGGTGGCAACAATAGCGGCCACAAGACTATCCCGCCACCAAGATGACGGCGGGTGGGTCGGTGCATGCGCACAAACGACATAGCGGCAATTTTTTTTGTCGACTTGATTTTGTCGACTTGATTGTGCGGCCATCTTCGTGATAGGCTCGACCGATCAAATCCGACATTGGATCGTTACTATGTCGTGCATGCATATTCACTAAACACCCGTCTCCTTAAGACGCGCGCCGAACGACATGACGACGGTTCTCCAACCGATTTGATTGTGCGGCCATCTTCGTGATAGGCTCGACACACAAATCCCTACTTCAAAAAAAAAGAATAATAATAAAATAAAAATAAAAATTATAAAAATAAATCAACTCGATCAAACCGCCATCTTCGTGATAGGCATCGGTCGAGCCAATCGTCATCTTCGTGATAGGCACGGTTCGACTCAACCAAGCCGCCATCTTCGTGATATACACCGGTCGAGCCAATCGCCATCTTCGTGATAGGCACGGCTCGACTCGATCAAACCGCCATCTTCGTGATAGGCAACGATCGAGCCAATCGCCATCTTCGTGATAGGCACGGTTCGACTTGATCAAATCACCATCTTCGTGATTGGCACTGGTCGAGCCAATCACCATCTTCGTGATAGGCCCGGTTCGACTCGATTCGATTTAAATCGGATTGCCAACTGAACCTTATGAACATAATTCAGAACGAATATGATCGAGATAAATAGTGAACCAAAATGTAAAGGATTCAACGTGAATTGAAATCGGTTCATCCCAAACAGAACCACATGAGGCTCAAACCGAGCTGAATCAAATTACAGACCGGTTCAACCTGAATGGAATCACAGGAGAACCGAGCCAAACTAAACCGAACTACAAGCGGCTCGACCTAAACCGAGCCATGAAGGATACACCTTGGACCTAAGCGGATTCAACCTAAACTAAACTACATGAGGTTCGAACCAAACTGAACCACAAGTAGGTTCGGCTTAAACCAAGCCATAAAGGATTCAACTTGTCGGTTCGACCCAAATAGAACCACAGGAGGCCCAAGCCGAGCCGAACCAAATTACAAGTCGGTTCAACTTGAATGGAATCACAGGAGGATGAGCCAAGTCGAACCGAATTACAAGCTAGCTCGACCTAAATCAAGCCATGAAGGATACACCTTGAACCAAAACGGATTCAACTTAAACTGAACTGCATGAGGTTCGAACCAAACTGAACCACAAGCCGGTTCGGCTTAAACATTCAACTTGTCGGTTCAACCCAAACGGAGCCACAGGAGGTCCGAGTCAAGCCAAACCAAACTACAACCCGGTTGAACCCAAATCGAACCACATGAGGTTCGAGTCAAACCGAATGACAAGACGATTCTACTTAAACCAAGTCGTGAAGGATTCAACTTAAACTGATCGAAGTCGGTTCCAACCCAAACCGAACCACAAGCTAGTTCGACTTAAATCGAAATATAAAGGATCCAACTCGAACTACAATTTAGTTCAATCCAAGGCGAACTACAAGTGGTTCGAACTAAACCGAATCAAACCACAAGCCGGTTCGACTTAAATTGAACCATAAAAGAATCAATTTGAACTACAAACTGGTTCAACCCAAACTGAACCGCGAGGGAATCAAGACAAGCCAAGCCAAATCATAAGCCAATTCAACCTAAATCGAATTTAGGTGGAATCATATGAACTGGACCATGCACCAGCTCGAGCCCAAATCAAAGTCAAAGGGTTTTGAGTCAAACCGCAAAGAGGGTGACTCAAACCAAACTCGAATGCGTCTTAAATCAAATCCAAACCAAATGCAATGGAGTTTCAAGTTCAGACGGATCTCGAACCTAACCATAAGGTTACGAGCCGAACCAAACCGAACTGTAGAAAGGTCCAAGTTGAGCCGAATTATAAGGGCCCGATCGAAATCAAATTCAAAGGGTCTCGAACTATCATAAGGGTTCGACCTAAACCATGTCTCAAAGGGTTCTGAACCGAAGTATAACGGTTCGACCCAAATCAAATTCAAAAGGGACAAATCAAGTGAAAGCCTAAACCGGCTCAGCTCAAATTAAATACAAAAGCTTTAAATCAATTCAATTTGAACCCACCTGAACAAAGGTTCAAACCGAACTTCGGGGATGATCCAAATCAAGCAAACTAGCTCCACCCGAACTGAAACAAATCAAGAGTTCAAATCGAGCTAACTCCAAATGAATCTGCTGAGTCAACTTAATCGATTCACAACCCAAAATCAAACGACCGAAAAGTCATTAAACTAAACCCAAGTTCAAACGACCGAAAAGTCATTAAATTAAACCCAAAGTCAAACGACCGAAAAGTCATTAAACTAAACCCAAGTTCAAACGACCGAAAAGTCATTAAACTAAACCCAAGTTCAAACGACCGAAAAGTCATTAAACTAAATCCAAATCCAAACGACCGAAAAGTCATTAAACTCAACCCAAATTCAAACGACCGAAAAGTCATTAAACTAAACCCAAATTCAAACGACCGAAAAGTCACTAAACTAAACCCAAATCCAAACGACCGAAAAGTCATTAAACTAAATCCAAATCCAAACGACCGAAAAGTCATTAAACTAAACCCCAGTTCAAACGACCGAAAAGTCATTAAACTAAATCCAAATCCAAATAACCAAACCCAAATGACCGAAAAATTATTAAACTAAATCCAAATTCAAACAACCGAAAAGTCATTAAACTAAACTCAAATCCAAACAACCAAATCCAAACGATCGAAAAGTCATTAAACTAAACCCAAATCCAAACAACCAAATTCAAACGACCGAAAAATCATTAAACTAAACCCAAATCCAAACAACCAAATTCAAACGACCGAAAAAGTCACTAAACTAAACAACCCAAACAACCCAAATCATATCAAACTCAGCCTCATTCGACCGCCACCCACTTTTGAAGGGCCACCGAGTTTATAAAATGAGCATTTCACTCCTGTACAGTAGGGGTATGCCCCTGCTTAAGCCATGTACTTGAAAGTCATATCAATAAAAGTTCGTCTTTATATTACAGTCTCTTTCATCATCAGCTTTGATTTTGGTCTCTTAATCGAGGGTTCCTTAACACTGCAAGTGTGGGGTAATTAACAGCAGATTCTTGAGTCTGCTGGAAGCCATGAACCTACAAACCTGATTTCAAATAAAAAATTTAAACAAACTAGATCTTCATTATGAATGACCACTCATTATCGCGAGGCGGTTCGTTCGTGGCGGCAGACAAATAACACAAATTGTCTGGTACTATCGATAGTATTCCAGCTGGACTCTCTCTCTCTATATATATATATATATATATATATATATATATATATATATATATATATATATATATATATATATATATATATATATATATATATATATATATATATATATGAGTCCGGTTACTGTGCTTGTACAAGCACCAAGCAATTAGTGCTTGTAAGTTTTCTACCGTTAGATCTAACCCTTTGATTAATTCTATCCCTTAGAACATACTATTCCACCAACCACCTACTAAACTCAAGGGGCCCACCATCATCATAACCGCACATTTCTACATCCAAGGATAAAAAACTCACAAGCACAAATAACTTGGTGCATTTACAAGCATAGGAGGTCAATTATATATATATATATATATATATATATATATATATATATATATATATATATATATATATATATATATATATATATATATATATATATAATTGAGTTGCTATACTTTTAAAAGTACAATTCATTGGTGCTTGTAGGTTTTTAGTCCTTTGATGAAAAGATGTGTGCTTAGGTCGATAGTGGACCCCTTGGGTTAAGTGAGTGGATGACGCAATAGAATGATCTAAGAGATGAATTAAATTAGTCAAAATTATAGATTTAACGGTAGAAAATTTACAAGACCAAGAATCGATTTAACAGTAGAAAACTTACAGGCATCAATTGTTTGGTACTTGTACAAACATAGTAGCCGATATATATATATATATATATATATATATGGTCCGGCTATTATACTCTTATGAGTAAAATTTTTTTATACACATAAGTTTTCATCCATTGGATGAAGGAATGCGCGGTTAGGATTATAGTAGTCCCGAGGATTTATACTATTTCCCCAACAACCTAGTAAACCCTAGGGGGACCACTATCATCCTAACCGCACATTCATTCATCCAAGGATAAAAAAATTATGAGTATAAAGGAGTTTATACTCATAAGAGTATAGTAGCTCTACGCTATATAGAGAGAGAGAGAGAGAGAGAGAGAGAGAGAGAGAGTAGGGCTTATATACTTTCAAAAGCACAAGTCAAAATATGCTTGTAAAATTTGTGTTATTTACCTTTTCTTTCTCTCTCTTTAGTTGTTTTTACAATAGCACAAATCTCAATGCAAATCCAATGGTAAAAAATTCACAAACATGGTTAGGCTTGTGTTTTCGAAAGTATATAAACTCTACTATATATATATATATATATATATATATATATATATATAGAGAGAGAGAGAGAGAGAGAGAGAGAGAAAGAGAGAGAGAGAGAGAGAGAGAGAGAGCTATGCTGGAATACTATTAATAGTACCAAGTCATTGGTGATATTAAGTTTTAAGATTTAATAGATGTGTGGTTGAGGCTCTTTGGGTTTAATAGGTGGTTGGAGAAATAGTAAAATCTAACGGGTGAAAATGATTAAAGGAGTTGATCTAAGTGTAGAAAACTTGATATCATTAATAACTTGGTACTATTAATAGTATAGTAGTCGGACTCTCTCTCTCTCTATATCTCTCTCTCTCTATATATATATATATATATATATATATATATATATATATATATATATAATCCGGCTACTGTACTATTAAAATTAATAAATTTTTAAAATTTGTAAATTTATAAATTTTTTAAAAATTAAAGTTAAAAATTTTAAAACCTATAAAATTTAAAAATTCTCAAAATTTAAAAATTTATAAATGTTAAAAATTTTAATTGTCTCAAAAAATTACAAAAGTGAATTTTAATTTTTAAATTGGTATAAATTTAAAATTTTCTATAAAAAAATTATATAAATTCTAAAATTTTAAAATTAATAAATTTTAAAAAATATTTAAAAAAATTAAAATTTTAGATTTATTAAAAAGTAAAGTTAAAAATTTTAAAATTTATAAAATAAAAAAATTTAAATTTTATAAATTTAATTATTTTAAAATTTAAATTCTTTTAATTTAAATAGAAAAAAGGGGGAGGTGAAAACTACGTTGGGAACGGCGAAAGGGCAAGCTTGTTCGGGGTGGAACAAGAACAAGCTTGTTCCACCCAAGGGGGGAACAGTTGTTATCCCCCATTTCAGGTTATTCCAGGGATAACCCGGTAGGGGGAGGGGAACAACTGTTCCCCCACTCACCTACTAGTGTTTGGGTACAAAGGGGCTTATTCCCTCCTTTGTACCTGAAACAAATAGTACCTATAATTCAGCATTTGTTTCGGGAATAAGATCTAGAATAAAGGTTTTTTCCAGTCTTGTTTCCAAACGCGTTTGATTTGAATGAAAATAATAGTTCTATCTCTCTGGAATAAGCTGGTATAAAGCTGGAACTACTGTTCTAACCTTTTTCCTGAAACAAGCTTGTTCCCACTTCAGAATAAGCTTAATTAAAGTAAATATAATTTTAATTATTGTGTTAACTCTTTAAGTAATTTAATATTTTGACTAATCTAATTATTTTATTAACTAATTATTTAACTATTAGATAATTAACTAATTAATTTATTAAATTATTTATTAACAATACTCATTATTGTTAATTATTTTATCAATTAATATTTAGAATTATTTAGCAATAGTTAATTAAATAAATTAAATTATTATTTAATTAATAATTTTATATTAATTAATTAGATAAAATATTATTATTTTAAAATTATAATTATTCTTATTCTCACTATTCTAATCTAACTATTCAAACACTATTTTTCTTATTCCGAGAAACAATCTTAATCTAATTTTTCATCTAAATGCAAAATTGATTTTATTTCTATTTGTTTCTGAACTTATACCTATCCCTAAAATAAGCAGTTCTAGTTTATATTTGAACCAAACGCAACTTAAAGAATCACTATCATTCTAACCGCACATCACTTCATCCAAGAACCAAATCTTAATAACATCAATAACTTGATAATATTAATAGTATAGTAACCAAGTTTATATAAGAGTACATATTTATATCTTATTGTTTTTTTTTTTTCCAATAATAGATATTGCTCTGCAATATCAGTTCCCTATGTATGAGTGAAAAGAGATTCTAAAATAACAAAAGTGCCCGAATTAATACCTACAAGATTTTATATATATATATATATATATATATATATATATATATATATATATATATATATATATATATATATATATATATATATATATATATATTTGTTTAACTTACTTAGAGAGATGGTGTGACGCTCTAACTTCCCAAGTGATCATCCATCTTCTTTATTTTTTTATTTTTTTTTTTGGTGCTACATTAGAGAGATGGTGTGATTATTCAACGTTCAGGAGGTGATCATTAGTTCTAAAACTATTTTAGCTTTAACCGGTATAAATTTTAAAATTTTATTGTATTAGTCACCATCCAAAATACTATAGTAAAATTAAGAGTTTTAGTTTTATGTATACCTTATATACCTTACAGGTGGATGGAGAGGAACTTTCCAGTGAAACAGCTGCCACAAGCTGTGAAAAAGTATATATGGTTAGTTGTCCCTGCCTCAAGATGGATTACAATTAGGAGCTGAGTATAATGGTGTAAGTAATCAAAGTATCCAAAATATACTCTATATTATTTATAGCTTTAAATGATTATTGCATATATTACTGTTTAATTTTTCAAAAAAATTACATGCCATGACATGATGTAACTAAAAAAAAAGAAAAAAAAAAAAAGAGGCTAAACTACTCACTTGTTGTTTATTATATGTATAAAATTAATAAAGACATGCCTATTGATTGACTCATTTGGTATAAAATGATTTATTAATGACATTCTAGGGCATGTTGATAGATACTTATCATTTTGTCGGACACAATTAATACACGTCTACTGGATCAGAAACTAAAAGGTATGAACCAAACGTTAATGTTATGCTAAACGGCGCGTATTCAATCCAAAAACTTAAGCTAGCTAATAGATAAAAATATCCTTCACGTATATAATTAATACATATGTAGGTCAAGGTGTTTTTTTGTATCCAATATGAAACTATATATTATCCTGAATTATTGTGGGTATTTAGTCAAATTTAAGTTGCTTCAATTTGATTATTGGTCGCATTGACTCTTTACATGAATAGGCTCATCTCAATTTAGCATTTGCACGCAGATCGATGCATGTAGAGATGTACATCGAGAAAAAGCATGGCGTTATTGATATTCAATATTAACAAATAATTAAATTAATTAAAATTGATTACTCTTTGCTAGGTTATAGAAGCCAAATATTGTTTGGCTTTCATTTTATTGTTATTCACTGTCGCATAGAAAAGATTATCATTTACTAATTTAAAATTAAACACGACTACGTACTTAATATAGATGTGAATACATTAAAGTGGATTCCCATCTTTGGAATATGACTTTTGTGTGTCCTCCCTATTAGTGAGTTTCCAAACAAACAAATAAAAGAGATGGCATCTATGATGCCTTGGTCAAAGCCTATCCTTCACATGCATCAATTCATGAGCACTTTTTTTTTTAATAATTCCACATACATCATATATATTATGTTCCATCTCATTTGGACTCACCAAAAATACATTAGTGATCATGATGATCTCTTTAATATATATATCTTAAATGTTTCATTGTAGATATTGGTACAGCGAGCATGCACACAATCAAAAACAAAAAACAACGATAGTAACGTAAATAAATCACAAAATGTACAATTGAACATAAAAGGAACATAATAATTTACATAAGAAAAAATATGCAGAAAAAAAATCATAAGCAACATTAGAGAGATTTTACTATACGATAAAAGAAAGTACAATATTGTTGAAAATCTACTAAAACATATCGCCTCTAGGGCAAAAAGAAGAAAAAGTTTCTTAACTAGTCTTTATCGCTGATTGACTTGAGCCTATCGCTTTTATCATAGATATTTTTTTTTTTTTCTCAAATTATTTTTTAAAATTTATTGTATAGAATAAAAAATAATAATTAAATTTCGAAACATATCTAACATATATGAATGGGTGCAAATAAAGTGCAATCGATCGGGATATATAGCTACGAATTAATCTACGATAGCATGTTACCTAGATTTCCTTTTTCTTTTTTCATTTTTTAATGTCTAAACTGCTCTTAAATATTCTTTAACATGATTCTCTTGTGGTAAATTTGATCACACTTAGTTAACTTTATTCCTTGCGTAATCAGATGAAACTAATTGTATGCTTGATTGATCCAGCGAGAATGATCGAAGTACAACATGACTTTGTACTATACAATTCTTTACTGATCACCGAAACCAAAGGTTAATTAAGGTAGCAATTTTCACTGGTCCTTTATTGGAACCATCCTGAACACAAGTGCACATGCTTCAACTGTTCACAAGCATAAGAGATTGGAGTTACATACTTACATATTGATTCTTTACTTGCCTTAATTACCCGTTGCTTTTTAGTTTAAAGCATTTGAAAATGTCCATGGATTGTGATATTTTTGGTTAATTTTGACGTTATCTATATATATTGTTAACATTGTCGCACTTTACACTCTTACCGTGAGTATTTCTGCTAGGGATCGAACCTAAACCACCCGCATTTTTACTCGATCTCCTTTGGTGCTTTATTACTGAAAATCCTGATGGTTTAGTTGCGATTTGAATATTAAATTATACATATATATAGTATAGTGAGTTATGAATGCCTTTAATAATCACTTTATTCCACTAATGCTTTTTTTTAGTCTAACGTACACACACTCATCAACTTGGTGTTGCACAACATAAGAAAACATTACATTACAATTACTCCGTACATAGCTTTCTCAAAAGGGCGAACAAATGAACAATAATAACAAAAAGTAATAGGCACAAAGCCATTATATTAATGATCACTCATCAATATATATATATATATATATATATATATATATATATATATATATATATATATATGGTTAATACTATTTGTATATCCGAAGTGGGGTGTATATCTTACACTCCACCCATTCAATGATGGGCTGAATTTTACCGGTCACTTCGAAGTGACCGATGAGTAAATCTCCACCCTTGGATGGAGTGGGGTGTATGATATATATACACCCCATTTGAAATGTATATGTAGCATCACTATATATATATATATATATATATATATATATATATATATATATATATATATATATATATATATGCTGGAATGCTATTAATAATATTAAATCATTAGTGTTATTAAGTTTTTAATTTTTAAATTAAAAAAAATATGATTTAGATGATAGTGGGTTACTTGGGTTTAATAAGTGATCGAAAAAATAGTAAAATCTAACGGATAGAAATAATTAAAGGAATTGATCTAAAGGTAGAAAACTTGATAGCACTGAATGTTTAATGCTATCGATAGCATAATAGCCGGAATATATATATATATATATATATATATATATATATATATATATATATATATATATATATATATATATATATATATATACTTTTCAAAGCACAAGTCCTAGTGAATTTTTTATTATTGAATTTGCATTAAAATTTATATTATTTATTTATTTTTTCTTTTTTTAATTGACTTTATAATAACACAAATCTCAATACAAATTCAATGATAAAAAATTTATAAAATAATTAGTCTTGTATTTTTAAAATATATAAGCTTTTTTCTCTTTCCCTCCCTCTCTCTCTCTCTCTTTATATATATATATATATATATATATATATATATATATATATATATATATATATATATATATATATATATATATATATATATATATATATAAGATTATTACGCTATTTATAGCAACAAGGTTCTTGATCGCTATAAACTGCATCATTCACTTTCAAGAGCATTTTGTTTCAAAGGACAGTTTTCATAAGCTGCACACTCTCTCTCTCTCTCTCTCTCCGTAACCATCCAGCTTTTATTAGCACTAATAATATTAGAGTCTATATATGTTCTATATACTATTATGATCATCGGGTGTGATGTGAGATTCATCACACACTCGTCCAATTATTAGTATTAGGGCTTGTTAGACTAGAAACCGAACTAAAGGAAATTTTGACCAAATCAAATTGTTGACCAAGTCAAGTGTGTTTTCTGGATGTGAATCGGTTTATGAATTGATTCTCAAATGTGCCACGTTCAAGTCAAATAATTTGACTGAAGATAGATTGGCTCAATTGGGTTCCATCTCAACTCACAAACGAAAGCAGAAAACTCACAAAGAGAAGAATCGACTAATCGAATACTCAGCTGAATGAATCGAATCAATTATATTAAAAAAAAATTAAATTACAAGTTAAAACTTCTCCTAAAAAAAACTATAGATGCGGATTAAAAAAGTAATTAAGAATTACAAGTCTGACTATTTCTAAAAAAAGGGTAAATTATAGGGAATTAGTAAAAATGGTATTTGTTGCTGTGAAAGATCTTTATTATAATCTTTAAAAATATTATTTATAATATTTTTTTAGCTTGTATTACCGGTCAAATCGTACAGTTGAAAAGTATTACGGTCACAATTTTACTTGTTATAAAAATCATGCCCCACATTTTCAATCGTTCCAATCTAAAGCCACTTTATTTTTAGACGTTTTTTTTTTCTGGCTTCTAATACACCACAGTATCCTTATCTTCTTCGTCGTGTAGTTTAGGCGCATGGTTCTAATTGTCTACCATCTTATATTATTTTTCTTAGGTCGACAAATTTTTTTATTATAATTATATTTTCAATCGTAATATTTTTCTGATCACATGCCACTAATCACTCACACACCCACACACTTTCTCTCTCTCTCTCTCTCTCTATATATATATATGCTTTTCAACCTTGGGGAACAGCACCACCATTAGCAAAGCTACCACTGAGGAATAAATGAACCCTACATATATTCCTGTTTGGAGAGCAAGCAAGCATGCATGTTGTTTGTGACAATGTCAGTCCACATGGGAGAGAAAGGAGCGGTTCGGGAGAGCCCAACTTTGTGGTGTCACAGAAAGTCGATCTCTAGCTACCAATCTTTTCTTCTGTTTTTCAACCTGAGCACAATATATATTATCTTTGTGGTAGTCCTTTTCTTGATGCTTCAATGATGTAGCTACCTGCTAGCCAAGCCCTACCACTACATATCACACTCTCTGTGTGTTTCGATTACTTAAAAAGCCTAGTAGTTTATGAATTAAGCATCAATTTTAGTGCCCCTCCTTGTGACGCTCCGTCTTGAACTTCTTTCTTTCAAAAACGCTTCTGCTATAAAATTATTTTAGTTTTAATACGCTTAATTCTCTTAATTTATTGAATTTAATAATCGCCTAAAGTATTATAGTTGAATTAAAATTCTTCACAAACAACATATCATATAAGATTTATTTTACTAACTGATTTTGTGAAAAGTCACGCTTCACCCACAACGGTTGTCAGCCGTAGATCGTTGTATAATGCTTACTCGGTTGCTAAAAAAAATTGCTAAATAATTTTATAAAATTATTTCAAAAAAATTATTTTTTTACTATACTTAATCAAACGAACTATAGCTTTTAACTAAAATTAATTCTTCAACGGCTATTATAGACCAAATAGCCCTAAATTAACATCACGAGGAGCTCTGAATTCGAGAATTATATTTATAACATCCAACAATATGGTTCTACTTTCAAATCCGTATAAAAGCTTTAAAATAATTTATATTTAACGGGCAAACTTGTGCTTCTCAAGTAAAAAAAGTTATTTTAAAAATCAAGCCAAAAGCATCTTCGATTGTTTGTCGAAGACACCATATCAATTTTACAGTTTATAATTAACTATACTCTAAAAAAAAAAATGTCATTTTATACCATCTCATACCCACAAAATGGGAGGAGATAAGCATCACAGTTCATGTAAGGTTGCAATTTTAGTTTTCTTGTGAGGCTCAATGGGCATTCATTGTCATGATGAAATTAAAAGAGAACAAAAGGGTTTCACTCTTAACTTTAATTATTGTAATTATAAGAGCAACAACCTACTCTTATTACACTTTAATAATGTTGTGCAAGTGCTCATAGAGGTGACAAATTCAAATGCCTAAGTTTTGGCACATAAATGAGATTGTAGCTTTTCTAATAACCAAACACTTGGCCACACACACACACACACAAACACACACAAAAAAAAAAAAAAAAAAACCAATCAGTCAAAAGGGAATCAACAAAGGAAGGACAGTGGGGGAAGCTTCTATTCTTAATCCAGTGCTCCAAAGATATATATATATGCATCTTCTAGTGAGAATTTATTTGGTTGTAAACAGTATTGATGCAATCACATGTGGACATAATTTTGTACTAATCCATGCTTATAATAACAAGATTAAGGCTTAGTGGCATTTTTAAAACAAGGGTGCACATGCACATGAGAGATTAAAAATTGCAAAAGAAGCATTAGGGCCCAATTTTTTTTTTGTTTTTTAGAACCATGGTTGTTGGAAATTTCTGTGGTCACAATATGCGGAGATCACTTTAATTAGTTGTTTTATTTGGATTGGGAATGGTGGGTAGATTTAAATTGTTTTGAGAGGAAAGGGAATTAATCCTCTTAAATTTTATAAAACAAAATACAGGCAAAAACAAAAGGATAGAGAGAGAGAGAGAGAGAGAGAGAGAGAGAGAGAGAGAGAGAGATATAAGGCAAAAAAGTTTATCATGAAGTATTTTTAGAATCATAATTTAAGCCAAAATATTTACTTCCATACATACAATATATTGTATGTGTTAAATATTTAAAATATGAGAAATACTTATATATATATATATATATATATATATATATATATATATATATATATATATATATATATATATATATATATATATATATATATATTTGATTATCATTTATTCATACCTGTTTAACGGCTCAAATTTAATTATTTTTAAGATGTAACTTGCAATAGCAGGTCACTTTGAGAGAGGTATCGGTTACCAGATACTCCAAAACTGAGTTATCTTAGTCTTTTAATTTAGGAGTAATTAAGTAATTTTATCTTTATTTTGAGAATTTTTATTTTTGTAAATATTATAAATTTTAAAAATTTCAATTTAGTGAGAATTTTTATTTTTGAAAATATTATAAATTTTAAATATTCCAATTTTGTTATGATCTTAAATAGTAATATTTTAATGATCTTTATTTAATATATTTTAAATAATTTTAATTTTAGAAAACTATATTAAAATTTAGATTATTTTTAGGAATTAAATTTTAGATTATGTTTAAATTGTAATCGTAAAACTCTTTAAATTAATGACTAAATTATAATTCTAAAATTTTTATAATTAAACTTTTTAAATTAATGGGTAAATTGTAATTCTAAAATTCTTTAAATTAGTGACTAAATTGTAATTCTAAAATTTTTAAAATTAAACTATTTAAATTAATGGTTAAATTGTAATTTTAAAACTCTTTAAATTAATACCTAAATTATAATTCTAAAATTTTTTAATTTAAATTTTTAAAATTAATGCTTAAATTGTAATTCTAAAACTCTTTAAATTAATGACTAAATTGAAATCCTAAAACTCTTTAAATTAAACTCTTTAAATTAATGACTAAATTATAATTTTAAAACTCTTTAAATTAATGCCTAAATTATAATTCTAAAACTCTTTAAATTATTATCTAAATTGTAATTCTAAATTTTTTTAATTTAAACTCTTTAAATTAATGTCTGAATTATAATTCTAAGACTCTTTAACTTAAACTCTTTAAATTAGAAAGAGTATTTTTAAACAAAAAGTATTGTAACGTACCAACCAAACAAGTTATTTATACTTGAAGCATTTTTTACTATATTCAATTAAATAAGATGCATATAGTTGTAATTGTTGTATTTTCAACTATATATAATTGAGCAATACTGCATATACATTTCAAATGGGGTGTATATCACACATCCCACCCCATGTAAGGATGGGGACTAACTTATCGGTCACTTCGAAGTGACCGATAAAATTCACCCCACCTTTGAATGGGTGGGGTGTAAGATGTACACCCCACTTGGGATGTACAAATAGTATTAACTATATTTTTAACTACGGCAATGCTACTTGTACACCCCATATGGGGTGTACATCACACATCCCACCCCATCCAAGGGTGGGGACTAATTTACCGGTCACTTCGAACCGGTGAAATTCACCTCAATCTTGAATGGATGGGGTGTAAGATGTGCACCCCCAAGTGGGGTGTACAAAAAGCATTTTCCTTTTAACTATACTGTATTTTCAATTACATCCAATCAGACCTCCGGGTCAGTAATAGTAGTTGCAAATGGCCGATCCGGTCGATTAAACTAAAATCCACACGAAAGCTATAAGAACTGGGCTGTCCTTTCCGGCCCAAGATACATCAGCAATCCGGACAATTTTTTCCCAGCCCAAATGGGAGTGTAATATGTTGTGTTTCTTATGTGTACAATGCATTAAGGCTCACTGAGATTGCGAAAAAATTGTATTAGTGAGTTGAAGTAGTATAATAATAAAAAAAAAAAAAAACTTCATTTGTTTTGGTAGATAATATTATGTTGTATATATGTTAAAATGAGGTGGTAACGGTATATTTTTCGCCGCCACAATAGTTAATCGCCAAATGGGCCATCAAAAGTGTGGAATACTGTGATTGATAATTAAAATCTTAATAGCTAAAGGTGTTATTTGGAAGTTTTGAAATTTAATTTAGATTTTTTTCTATGGAATAGGACTAGATCAAAAGAGTATTATTTTTCTTTTTTTTTTTTGAGAAAAGATAGCTTGCTACCGCTTTATCAAATGGTCTTGAACTTAGCAACAAGGAGAGACAACTGGGCCTCGAAAAAGAAAAAAAAAACGACAACTAAGGGCAACACGAAATCCAAAAACTACAAAACGACCACACCGCTTCCCTCAAGTGTCGCAGACTATTCATTCTATCTTCGAAAATTCTCCTATTACGCTCCAACCAAATCGTCCACCAGGACACAACAATAATTGTACTCTCCTTCCTTTCTACATGCCCCCCTACAAGGCTGCTGTGTTCCCACAGCTTTCGGGCCGAATCGCTTACACGAATGGAAAGTTTGTTTATCAAAAGAGCACCCAACAAAGCTTTAACCTCCTCGCATTCGACAAGAAGGTGATCAATCGTCTCGGTAACCATCCCTCTCCACTCCAGCCCCGTTTAAGGATATTGTCCGCCGTAAGTATCCTACCTCTCAGTGCAGTCCAAACAAAGACCTTAATTTTAAGCGTAGCCTTGATTTTCCACAGCCGATCATATAGAATAACCTTAACTCCTCCATCATGTACAAAGGTATACGATGAATTAACCGAGAAATTTTCCATTTTGGACCACCTCCACCGAATTACATCCTTGCCGGTGCTGGGGGACTTATCAGCCAACACCTCTCTCAGTTCCCGAATCCATACACTATCCCTTTGGCTTCGGGTCGGAACCCCATTCAAAATCTTACTCCACTTCCATCCTCTACTCCCAAAACACTCTCCCACCTTCCTATTTTTGCACATAATGTTCTTAAAGATGCTAGGAAATTATGAGCAAAGAGGTGTCATACTTCCCCATTTATCCCGCCACAGCTCCACTTCTTTACCGTCCCCAAGCACATAATGGGCTCCATACTTGAACATCTCCTTAGTTCCCATAACACTTTTCTACCACTGAGAGAACGGGGCAAAAGATGCCCCTTCCTTAAGAGGTCTCCTCCTATTGTAGTAATTCTTACAAATGAGCGGGCCCGAAAGAAAGCACCATCCCGACAGCAGTTTCCACAACCACTTCGTAAGTAGGGCCACGTTCATGTTTCCAAGGTCTAGGACACCCAATCCACCCTCTTTCTTACTACGACACACCTGTTTTCATTGTACCAAACATTGCCCCCCCCCCCCCCCCGCTACTGATGTACCTCCTTTCTAGAAAAAGACTCTTCTAAAGGCTTCCAGTCGATTGATGACCTACTTGGACGCTCTAAAAACCGACAGAAAATATAGGGGCAAACTAGACAGTACCGAGTTCACAGCACTAGCCTGCCTCCTTGCGATAATAATTTCACTTGCCACCCCTGGATTCGACTCTCGAATTTACTGATAATACCTCGCCAGTCCTCATTCCTAACCTTTTTATCTGATAACGGCAATCCCAAGTATCTAATTGGGAACTATCCCACCTTGCATCCTATTAGCTCCGCTAGTCTTGCCCCCCTAGTCCCCTCTCTGCCCAAATAAAGAAGTTCAGATTTACTTCTATTAATCTTCGGTCCCGACGCCCACTAGAATAACTGCCACATAACGCAGGTTGCAAACTTGCCTCTTCTTGGCCTTACAAAAAAAGATGGTGTCATTCGCGTATTGAATTATAGTAGTCTGACACTCTAGAGAATGGCCCACCCCATTGAACAAATTATTTTGTCCCACTCTCTCTGTCAGTCTCGCGAGTCCCTCCGCCACCAACAGAAAGAGAAGCAGGGATAGTAGATCCCCATCTCAAACCTCTGTTAGGTTTAATCCATTTTGTATGTGTCCCATTAACCAAAACTGCTATCTTAGGGTTGGATATACATTGTCCTATCCAACCGCACCACTTCTAATTGACCCCCAGCCATCCCAAGACCTTGAAGAGGAAACCCCAATTCACCATATCGTACGCTTTTTCGAAATCTACCTTAATCCCCACACACTCTACACCGACTTTGGCCCCCCAATTAATGATTTCGCTTGCCGTAACAAAGGAGTCCAGTGTCAATCTTCCTTTTAGAAAGGCTGGTTGTGACGGTGAAATGACATCCTCCAATACCCTTTCGAATTTGTTCGCCAGCACTTTGAAAATTATCTTCTGAACTCCATTAAGCAAACTAATCGGCCTAAAGTCTCCGGCGGCTTTAGCCCTTCTCTTTTAGGAATTAAACAGATATAGGTGTAGTCGACTGGCCCCGTATTCAGATTCCCTTCGAACAGATCTAGGAAGATATTATAGATATCGGCTTGAATTATTCTCCAGAATTTTTGATAAAACCTTAACTCGAATCCGTCCGGGCTTGAGGCTTTATCCTCTCCCTGAAAAACCGTTTTTTTAACCTCTTCCCTACTAAAGGATACAGTAAGTTGCTCCGGGCAAAGAAACAGTCGGCTACCAAATATATTACTCCAGTCCCCTATAAACTCCTTAACTTTCCTGTTTGGAGCGAACATGCAACTCCTTGAACTTATTAAAAAGGTAGTCTCTTTTCTCAGCCTCTCTGCAAGCCCTAAAACAGTATTTAGTTTAGATGAAAAAAATTTTGTTCTTAAAGTTTATGGATTAATTCTGATTATTCTAGATTTGACCAATTTTTTTTAAAAAAAACACTTACTTTGTAGAGAGAGAGAGAGAGAGAGAGAGAGAGAGAGAGAGAGATGAATGCTCAGATACTTTGCTCTAAAATTTTGTAGATTTGTGATCTTTTTTATTTTATTTTAAATTTGGTAGTATTCAGGTGATTTTATTTGTATTTTTTATTTCCAACAAAATGATCTAAACTGCACTTCTAAAGGGAAAAAGTAAGTAGATATAATACTTGTTGTAAGAATTCTATTCGTTTAGTTGAAATATTTAGGGTTGAGAGTTTTCAAATCATGAGTAACTTCTTTTCAAAATGCCTAATATAATCACGAAGCATATAAAAATAGAGATTAAGAGATTAGATATAGTTGGTGTATCGAGAAGTGCTAAGTATTGTTCTCAAAACTAAATTGTTTCTATATATATGTAAAATTCTGACAGTTAGTACAATCACTACAAGCTATCTCATAAGCATGTATTCAAAATAAAACAAAGTGAATCAACGAGATCTCAGAAATCCAACAAAGAGAAAGAAAAAAAAAAAAAGCAAAAACTTCTATAAACTGAGTTTAAAGGTAGAAAAAAGATAATTCTTGACATTGCTCTCTTTATATAAGTTGAAAGGAGGAAGCAGGTGGGTTTAAGGGCCACTTTAAAAAACTATGACACTACAATAAAATTATGGTATAGCGACACTTTTATGTGTTTCTAAAATCTAAAAAAAATGTCGTTGGCAAAAATACCGACACTTATTATTAGTGTTGCTATATGTGCCATCGCTAGGGTGTATAGCGACACATTTTTGTAATGTGTCCCTATAATTTAATTTTGGATATAGATGGAATATAGATAGGACGCTTATACAAAAGTGTCACAAACATGTGTCCCTATAACCTAATTTTATTGTAGTGTGAGGCCATATGGTTAGTTAAGACACTATAATAAAATTAGATTATAGAGATATATTTTTATAATATTTTTATATTAATGTACTATCTATATTTTATTTATATTTAAAATTAAATTATAGGGATATTTTTTGGGACACATTATAATAATGTGTAGCTATATACCCTAACGACTGCACATATAGCGACACTAATAATAAGTGTCGATATTTTTGCTAGCGATATTTTTTAAATTTTTAGAAATATTTAAAAATATCGCTATACTATAATTTTATTATAATGAAACCATAAACGGACTGGCCAGGCCGACTCGTACTCGTGCTCCTACGTAAATAGTAGAGATCACCAACCTCTTAGCCATGCAAACAAGTGGCTATAAGATGATGAAGTATATAAAGAGCAATTATTTTTCATAATTTTTTTTATTTTAGAACTAAATTCATGTGTGGTAAATAGTAATGTGCAAGCTTCCAAATAAGATCCATTAGATATAAGGCTATAAGTCCAAACACCCAATAAAATTTTAAATTACTAAATCAGAGCCTAGATTGTAGGTCATTATGGACTTAAAAATTCTAGGCATGTGGATGGACCTTAGGATAACTACGTGAGAGTCGTGATTTATAGCAAGAGTCCTGATTGAGTTTTATACCTCTTCTAAGGGACGGGATGAGTGATTGACATGTTTATTCTCCTAAGCGATTATGTTGGGTGCAGGCAACATAATGCTGTGGAATGGATGACATGTTTTAGACTTTCGCTGGATTGTGTCGAATGGTTGTTGTGTCCTGATATTTGTTATTGTGCAGTAGATTATGATGCCCCTGAGACGTCGGGCAGTAAGGAGGGCACACCCCGCATCTGATGAGTAACCCGAGCAGCGGGAGGCAGAGCTATCAGAGCAGAGCGAGACCCAGGAGTTACGGGTCCATATGGCATAGATGTCGGAGACTGTCCGACGCCAGGAGGAGGCCATGGAACGTTTGATGCGCTTGTCGGAGCAGAGAGCACAGCCAGTTGCAGCACCGCCTGAGTGTCCTCCAGCACTTTCTTTCCATGCAGTGGCATCTCCAGCTGTACCAGTGGCACCGACTGAGCGAGCAGCCCCCTCTGTGCCGACGAGTAGTGCCGAGGCACCGAGGTAGGGTGGATAGCTGATAGTAGATGACCTTTGGGGACATCATCGATCGATGGAGCCAGTCCCGGCTGTCTGATCCACCCCGATTCGCAGGATTGAGCATGGAGCCGTGGGAGGCAGAGTCTTGAATCACAGCGATGGAGCGACTCTTTGAGACCCTTTTTATTGAGGAACGGTTTCAGGTTCTTTTGGCAACAAACTTGTTGGAGCACAATGCCGAGACTTGGTGGCGCCGAGTGTGACTTGTCGGTTCGCTTGGGACTCAGCTGCTTACTTGGGCGGAGTTCCGCAGCCTTCTTCTTGGAGCTTTCTTCTCCGAAAATGTCAGACAGAAGTTGGAAAAGGATCTGAAAAACCTCCAACAGGGAGACCGTTCTCTACATGAGTACATCGTGAATTTCAACCGGCTATTAACCAGTGTACCACATAATATAATGTGCGTGATCAAAATAGTAATGTGCAAGCTTCCAAATAAGATCCATTAGATATAAGGCTACGTGATCCATAATGTCCAACAAGACCAATCTAAATTCGTAATTTTGAATAAATATCTCACTTTTACAAAATTATAAAACGTAGCCTAGGTTTTCAAACGTAGAAAAATTAAAGCAACTAGCAACTTTTATGCCGAAATTATTTTTAGTGGATGTAATTCAACTTAATTCAACTTAGAGAGTTGATTTTTAAAATATAACAAATGTTTTGCTAGCTTGAATAGGTTAGCATTCTTTTCTATAGTGGAATCAGATTGAATCAAATCATGTTAAAAGTGATATAAGACTGAACTGAGCTGAGTCAGATTCGAAATGACGTAAGATTGGTTGGACTAAATTATGATTGAGATTGAACTGAAAAATTAATTATATATTTTTAATAGATCGAATCACTACAACAAAATTAGATTATAGGGACACATCTTTGTAACAATTTTTGTACAAGTGTTCTATCTATATTTCATCTATATTCAAAATTAAGTTATAGCGACATATTTTTGGAACACATTACAATAATGTGTCGCTATACACCCTAACGACTGCACATATAGCGACATTAATTATAAGTGCCGATATTTTTTGCTAGCGGTATTTTTTTCAAATTTTAGAAATACTTAAAAGTATCGCTATAGTATAGTTTTGTTATCGTGAATTTTTTGAATTAATGATTTGCGCGAATAGACCGATATATTTGACGATTTCAAATGTCTATCACTACAACAAAATTAGATTATAGAAATATATTTTTGTGACACTTTCGTACAAGTGTCCTATCTATGAATATATCTATATTCAAAATTAGATTATAGCAATATATTTTTGAGACACATTACAATAATGTGTCGCTATATATCCTAGCGACTGCACATATAGCGACATTAATAATAAATATCGGTATTTTTGTAAGCAATACTTTTTTCAAATTTTAAAAATATTTAAAAATATCACTATAATATAATTTTATTGTAGCGTACGAATTCAAGCAAAATTAATTAAAATAACCAAATCAATTAAAATAACCATAAACGCACCAAATTAAGGAGACTTTGCATTAATTACAAAGAATTAAAGCGTAGGAGAATTGCAAAATCCTCATCAAAACAAAATTAATTGTATCCTACCGTTGAGTTGTCACCCTCCATTTTCCTCCCATTAACAAATTATTAATATCAACTATCCAATCGTGCCACTCATTTTTCACGCCCGACACATTTGAATAGTCAATGAATTATGATTTTGTTGGCGGTTGGATTTTTTCATTTATTTTTTGCGTTGACAATATTATTAGCTTTATATATATATATATATATATATATATATATATATATATATATATATATATATATATATATATATATATATATATATATATATATCTTAATTTAAGTTATGTAACAAACGAAACACTCAAGTCACAAATATTCACACTACTATTTCATATATAATTTTATATAAAAATAATTAGCCGTCTCAGGTCCAATGTTGGTGCCTGAGCACTATGTTCAGAGAATTGAGAAGTCATTTTTTGGGCAGTGTTTTATTGTGTACTATCGGAAGTGGGAAGCTCTTTCCATGATGCGAATATAAAATTATTTTAATAATAATCTTATTTATATTTTTATATTTTTATATAATTTTTTTAGGTTTTAAAAATAAAGAAGGCTTTGGTACAAATAAGTTATTTTAAATAATAAAATATCTGATTCTTAATCGATTTTGTTAGACTTAACCTATAATATTTGAACTATTTAGAAACTATAAATTTTATAATTTTTTTGACTTTATTTTTTTTAGTGAATAAGTAGTCCTAAAATAAACGAGTGAAAATATAAATTTTATAATTAAATTTCAACTCGAAAGTTTTGATCTTATTCTTGATGTTAAATAAATTTTTTTATTAAAATTTTACATAATTTAAATTGTTATTGAACTTACAAATGTATCACATCGACCGTTAAAATAGTTATTTTTTAAACTTTTTGATCACTTAGTAAATAATATCTAAAAATTATAAAATTTAGTTTTTAAATAATTTTATTAGCATAAATCATATCTAATGAAACCGATCGTTGAATCGGATATTCTATCATCGAAAATAATTTATAAGTATAGATCGAAGTCTCCGTATTTTTGAAAGTATAAAAAACGTAATATATATATATATATATATGTGTGTGTGTGTGTGTGTGTGAGTATAGATCTCTTCGTACTCATAAATTATTTACGATATAGATCTTACGAATTGACAATTTATACCGTTAAATATGATTTAGAGCATTTTAAACTTATAAAAATTATTTTTTATAATCTTTTAAAATTATAATAAAGTTCATCAAATGAGTATATAATGAACGATCAAAATCAAACGACCATCTAAAAATAAAAGATCGAAATCAATTTTTAAATTTTAGATCGTAATTATAGATCCCTATCTAAGTAGTGAATAGAATTTTCTATCAAAAATTTAATTTATTCCGATTCTTTTTTATCGTTAAATTAGTAGGCATTCTATACTGACCGTTAAAAATTATCAATTTTGAAATATTTTGATCATAAGGTAAATGATATCAAAAAATTATAAAATTTAGTTTCTAAAAATTTCAAATGCTCTAAATCATATTTAACAGTATGAATTGTCAATTTGAAAACTCTATCATCGAAAATAACTTAGTACTATTAATCATAGTTAGTTAATTCGCGTATTATTCGCGAATTATTGAGAATCCGAATTAAACGGTCCGTTCCCGAATTTTTCCAAAAATTCGGATTAATTCGAAATTTTTTTTCCAAAAATTATTATTCGCGAATAATTCGCGAATACCGAATTTTTCTCTCAAAAATTCGGTATTATTTTTTTTTTGAATTTCAAAAGTTAAACCCAAATTTTTTTTAACCAAGAGTCGTGCACAGTTACCCACTGCATTAACCATTGGGTAAGTGAAAGTGTAAAACAATTTTACACTTTACAGTTTCCCTTCCCAAGAAAAAAAAAAAAAAAATTACTGTTCACAGAATCACCACTTCACCTTCACGCCTGAGTCCCTGACCCCACAGCACAGCCGAGCCGGTTTTGTGCGGCCGGCATCGCAGCTCGCCATCGCACCATCGGAGCCCTCCCGGCCCGCGCGCCGCTCGCCATTGGAACTCCCGGCCCGCGCGCTGCTCGCCAAGTCGCCATCGGAACCCTCCCGGCCCGCGCGCCGCTCGCCATCGGAACCCCTCCCGTCCCGGCCCACGCACTGCTCGCCATCGGAACCCTCCCGGCCCGCGCGCCGCTCGCCATCGGGACCCCTCCCGTCCCGACTCCCGACCAAAAATAAAGGTAAAAAAATAATCTGCTAATTTTTTTTTTATTTCGGTTAAATATAAGTATAAATAAATTGATATAACAAATGAATAAAATTTTAATATAAGATTTATGCTTATACTTGCAAAATTACTCAAGAGAAAGAAAAAAAAAGAAAATCATTTCTGTTGAGAATGAGATAGGTGAGCTAGTACAATTTTAACTGTTGGCTAATAATCTACACATCAAACCAAATCTTTATGAGTTTATGATATGATTAAAAAGTAAGTTCGGAGTCTTTTAAATTTTAGTAAAATAATAGGATTGATAGTGATCATCTCTATACAGAATACTAACTAGTTTATTTTTAATATATATAGTTTGCATAAAAAAATTTTCTTTTTTTTTTTAAGTATTTTGTTTTATTTCTAAAGTAGGTTGAGTAAATTATCCTCCCTCTACATAATACTTTATGATTTCTCACTAAAAATAATTTTGTTATTATCAAATAAAATAAAAATCTATGAAAACATATAAAGCAAACCATCTACTGATAAAGCTAAATTACAAGAAGGATATGCTTTAGATATCTGTGTCTAAGTAAAATGAAGGTAATTGAAATTATTAAATGTGTAGTTAGTACTTATTAGTTACAGAAATTTCAAGAGTTATAGTGTCATTACTTATTTTATTCGTTGCGTCTCCTATTGTTATTTCTTATTTGTTAGTACTTAGTATATGTTAGACTATGAATGCTTAAGATAAATTTGAATGTCTAATTTAGAGCATCTAGCAAGTTAAGTGCATGCATTGTTTTGATTTGATAAATTGATACACTATATTAACAGTATTTCGTAATTATTTTTCATTACACTCATCGTGGAAAGACAATTGTAATTCGGATTTGGCAAAAATTCGGAATTTGCATTATAATAACTATTATATAGCCGAACCGAATTTTATCCGTATTATACTATTAATAGAGTATAATAGCCGGACTATATATATATATATATATGTTTGTGTGTTTTTAGAAACATGGAGGTATTCGTACTTTTAAATTATTTTCAATGTTGGGTCTTCCGAATGGACGACCAGTTACGTTAAACTTGATCTAGAATATTTAAAAAGTCTAAAAAATAAATTTTGTGATTCTTTAATATCATTTGTCTAGTGATCAAAGGGTCTCAAAACCAATAATTTTAATAATTGTGGTGAGCCGTTTGCAAGTTTAATGGTGTGAAAATATTCAAATCACGTAAAATTTTGATAAAAAAAAAATTTATACTATATAAAACAAGATCAATATTTTTGATCTAAAATTTTAGTATCATAATATCATATTTTGTGAGATTTTTATTTTCAAATATTGATTTTGAGCTCTTTCGATTACTAGATAAATAATATAAAAATTTAATAAAATTTATTTTTTATATATTTTAAATATTATAGATATCAAAAATAATTTCAGAGCTCGAAAGTTTGAAAAGTACACAAATTGATATATATATATATATATATATATATATATATATATATATATATATATGTGAAGGGTTGGGATGGAAGGATACGCCCCTCTGTAAGATCCCCACCCTTCTTAATGGAATAGAATAGAATAATTAGCTATGCTATATATACACTCAAAATGGATGTAATTCAAGGGATGAGAATTTATTCACCGGTCATTTGAAGTGACCGATAAAATTTATTTCATCTTTAAATGAAATGGGATGTATGATATACACCCAAAATGAATGTATACAAAGCATTTTCCTAGATGAATAGATCGATTATAATCCTGCCACATTTGATCGGACGGTCTATAATACGCTGTAGAGCTACAGTTGAAAGTACTCTTTCAATTGATGCTGCGTGCTCTCTAGTCTCTACTTTTGGATGAACGGATAGTGACAGCTTAATTACTCTTCTAATTTTTTAAATATTTTGCATTATAATTTATAAACAAATTTTAAAAACATATTATCCGTTTATTATTTATAGACACATAAATTTTATTACCCCACATTTAAAAGTTGACAAACTCTTCAAATTTTGGTTTTAAAAAATAAATTTGCACATCATTTAGTTTTCTATTTATTATTCTGCATAAAACCGTAATATCATAACATATAAAACTTTCTTAATTTTTAAGCAAAATAAATGATTTATCATTCACTTATCTATATATTTATAGGCAAAACTAAATCTAAAGAAATTATATCAATACAAACTATCTAATTATTTGTAGCACAAGCATCAAATTTAAAATTTAAATGCTTATATCCGAAGAATTTACTTATTCATATATTTACTTTTCAAAAAATATATATGTATTGCGTCTCAGATTATGCAAATTTAGATACACAAAATTAATCATTTGTTTGTCGAAACAAATAGAACCAAATTATCAAATATTTACATCTCATTTTTTCCATCATCACCATTCCTTTTCACTCTACCTCTAATTAATCACCAATCCAGAAGCACGTACCGCACACAGAGTAAAGAGGATGATAAATTAAGAATCGCATTTGACGTTCGATCTCGCACGAACGGCTGAGATCGACTTCCACACCTTGTCCTCCATGGCCCGCACCACCTCCGCCATGGACGGCCTCAGGGTGGGGCTCCCCGCGACGCACGCCGCGGCCAACTTCACCATCTCCGCGGCCTCCTCCGCGTCGTACTCGGCGCCCAAGCGCGGGTCCACCAAACTTCGAACCCCGGCGTCGCCTCCCGCGGTCGGCAGCTTCGGGCCGATCACGGCCGTCAAAGCGCCCGCGGCGGAGAACGCCTCGACGCCGGTGATGAGCTCGAGGAGCAGCACGCCGAAGCTGTACGCGTCGCTCCGCTTCGTCAGCAACCCCGAGCGGAGGTAGTGCGGGTCCGCGTAGCCCGGGGAGCCCACCACCGCCGCCGCCGCCTTGACGGGCCGGGCCACCGCCGCGGCGAAGCCCAGCTGCGCCGACCCGAAGTCGCAGAGCAGCGCCACGAGATCCGCGCCGAGGACGACGTTGGACGACTTGACGTCGCCGTGGACCACCGGGAGGTCGCCGCACCGCTCGTGGAGGTAGTCGAGCGCCCCCGCGACCTGCCGCGCTATCGACATCCTCTGCGCCCACAGTAGGATGCTGCCACCGCCGCCATGGAGCTTGTCGTGCAGGTTGCCGTTCGGCGCGTACTCGAACACCAGTGCCCCTTCCTCTGGACGATTTGTTTACGTTTAGTATTAATTAATGATTCAATAAGTGACAACAGAACAAATTACGTACGAGTTTAATTCTAGCTCATTTGATATAAATTTGTGTAAATATAAGAAAAGGAAACTAGCAGTTTGCTCTCATAATAAAAATATAATAGAATCATAATTAAAATCTATACGCGTTGTATCTTTATGCTTTATATAGATTAGTTATATTTTTGTAATATCTCCATCTTCAATTTACTAATTTTATTGAATAATAATAAAAGAAAAAAAAGTATGTTACTGTATATATATATATATATATCTATTATAACTATTTAGGAATATTTTTAGAAGGTTAATTATATGTGTATATGGGTATTGAATTCTGATATTAATTACCTTGATCGTCGGAGAAGCCGACGAGGCGAACGACGTTCGGATGGCGGAGGCGGAGGAGGACGTCGAGCTCTCGACGGAAGGCGATGTGCAGGCGCTCGCTGGAGAAGTGGACTTTTACGGCGGCGAGCGGGGATGCGGACGTCTGCGGCGGCAGCGAGCCCGGGAGGCGGCCGAGGTAGACGGTGCTGAACCCGCCTTCGCCGATAACCGGCGAAGTGAAGCCCGACGTGACCGACTCGATCTCTCGCCAGCTGAACCGGCGGATGTCGACGTCGCGATCATCGTCGGCCTTCTCGCACTCCAGTTCAGGCTCGTCGCCCACCCGGGCATCGCAGTCGCCGAAACCGGCACCGCAGCACAAGTAACGGCCGAGCATCCTCAACTAAGAAGAAGAAGAAGAAGAAGAAGAAGAAGAAGAAGGCGTTGTTTAATTGCTTAGAGAGGAGCGGGGGAGGGGAGAATAGTGACGGACAAAAGGATTTATATATATGTGTTAACGTGCGTCATGTGTGTGTATATATATACATGCAGAGGATTACTTAAATGGGTCAGTGACTACTAGTTTTGGACAAATGGTTAATTTAAATGGCTGTTTATAATTTGAAATTTCCCAACCATTTCGATTTTTTATTTTTTTTCTTGAATTTTTTGAGCTTGTGGACATGACATCCGCGCTCTTGGATTCTTATTTGAAATAGAAAATTTTAAAATTATCAACAATAAATATACACCAGCTAGTATTTTACTGTTAATTGTAGCTGTAACTTTGTATTTTTTACTCCTTCGTAGGGATTTATTGAGACCTGGTCTTAGTTTCAAGTAACTCTCTCTGTAGAGCTGGTCAAGTTGTACTGGATTGTGAAGCAACCAAGTTTATGTGCAGAGTCGGCTCAAAATCTAACTGAGTCGAATAAAATCGACCGATTTTAGAGACGGACTTTCCGAGTACACTGATTTGAGAATGGGGCTGTGCAAATTTCTCAACTGGTACTATCAGTTGAAATATTAAAAATATTATTTTTTTGATGAATTAAATTTTTAGAGTATAATAATTATTTAATATAATTTTATATGGTATTATAATATGAGATTTTCAATTCGAATTCCGCTAGATTTCTAATATAATTTAATTTTTTTTTATTTAATAAAGTTCAGATCTATTAAAAAGTTTTGAGACATCGGCTTAAGCTTTTCATATAACTTAATATGATATCAGAATAAAAGATTTATTTATTTATTTTTAATTTAATTTAAGTCTATATTTTAGGTTTATTGAAAAGTTTCGAATGCAAGCATTAACTTAAGCTTTTCATATAATTTTATTTTTTTTCTATTTAATTAAGTTTATGATTTAGATTTATTAAAAAATTTCGAGTCCAAAAATTAACTTACGCTTTTTATATAATTTAATATAATATCAGAATATAATGTCTTAAGTTCAAATTCCGTCGAGCTGCTAATATAATTAATTTCTTTCTATTTATATTAAGTCGATCTTCATCATTGGCCTATCGCAGCCCAGACGTGAGTGCTTAACATAATTAATTTTTTGTTGAAAGATTAAAAATATCATTTGGTGATAACCTAAATTTTTGGAGTGCAATGACCTATCAAAAAATATCAAGCCATGAGGACACAAGGCTCCTAGCATAATTAATTTTTCGTTGAAATATTAAAAATACAGTTCTCTAATAATTTAAGTTTTTGATGTACAACAGTTGTTTTATATAATTTTACACCAGTAGTATCCAACTACTATATATGTTTTTACTATTTTTTCATTTTATTTATTTTTTTAAAAAATAAATTTAAGTAGAAATAAAAAATAACTAGACTTCAAATTTGGAAGCTCGGATACTAATTATTAAATTCTTTACCACTTTCTAGGAAGGATTAGTGTGTGTGTATATATTACTGTAAATTTACATTGCTTTGGAGTTTAATATTAATTACTTGATAAAAAAAAAAAGAAGTCTTAGTAATGTTTTTAAGAAAAATGTTTCATGCAAATTCTTTAGGTTGTGTGAGTATCAAATCCAAGTTTATACTTTTAAGTGTGCAGTTGAAGTTTTAAATTTTTTCCATTTGCCAAATATTACGGGCTTATTTGTTTGCCTGTATCTAATTTCAAGTTAGAAATAATTCATAGTTAAATTAAAGTTGGAATGAAAATTATATTTTCAAGGAAAATGCTACTTGTACACCCGCAAGGGGTGTACATCTCACACCCCCACCCATCTAAGGGTGGGGGTGTGATGAGGGGTCACTTGATGTGATCCGTAAAAAATATCGCCACCGTTAAAGAGGTGGAGATGTAGGATGTACACCCCTTCGGGGTGTACATGTAGCAATCCTTTATTTTCAATGCTAGTAGTTTGATAGAAAGTTAATGTCTTCAAAATGGAAAATGCTATGTGTACACCCGTAAGGGGTGTACATCTCACACCCCCACCCATCTAAGGATGGGAGTGTGATGATGGGTCACTTGATGTGACCCGTAAAAAATATCGCCAACATTAAAATGGTGGAGATGTATGATGTACACCCCTTCGGGGTGTACATGTAGCATTGCTCCTTTAAAATTATAGTTACTAGATCTATATTTTATTTTCTATTTGTTTAACTAAAAATTATTACACAAAAATATAAGAGAATAAAAAAAATAGGCTAAATTACAGAACACCTTCTTGTAATATCTCGCTTTTCCACTTTGCCCATCTATATTTTAAAAGCCTACATTTTGCTCCATCGTAATTACCGAATTGTCTTTAGGGGACAACGGCGTTAACGGAGGAGGTAAATTGACGAAAATGCCCTTACCTTATATTGGAGGGAAAAGATTATGGAGAAAAGAGAAAAAGATTTACACTTATTTTTCGTCATTTTTAAAGAGTATTTTGGGTATATTCAATAATATTTAAAAAAAAACTGACGACTCACTCACGGAATCGTGACGGCGGGGGTAAATGCATATTTCGGTAATTACGAGGGAGCAAAATGTAGGATTTTAAAAGACAAAAAGGCAAAATAAAAATACAGAATATTACAGAAAGATTTTCTGTAATTTTAGCCAAAAAATATCAATCGAACAGTTAATTTTTATTATTTTTCTATATCTTTCTCGTAGTCATGCAAATTTTGTGAGAGTTAATTTTATTTCAATCTTCTGATGAAACAAAGCTAGGGATTGAGTGTACTTAACGTAGTTAATTAAGACCTTGATACACAATGTCTCAAATCTAAAATCTGATTATTTAATATTTTTAATTAAATTAATTTTTTTTAAAAAAAATAAATAATTTATTATAAAAATAGAGAGAGTCAAACAAGCAATCCATCTTGGAGAGTCAGATGAAGTTAGGCCCAATTTTATTATTGCATGAAAAATTGTGAAGCAGGCCAACTAGTAGACAATGACAGGGCAAAGGGTGGGGAAATGAATGCGTGGAGAAAAATGTTTGGGAACTTCGAAGCTAAAGTGAGTGGTTGGACATGATGTTTCCTTTCTTCCAAACGTTCAACCATATTTAATATGAGCAACGCTACATGTACACCCCCAAAGGGGGTGTACATCTTACATCCACCCATCTAAGGGTGGGAGGGTTACTTCACAAATTGTGAAGTGACCCCTCACCACACCCCACCCATTGGATGGGTGGGGTGTGCGATGTACACCCCTAAATGGGGTGTACAAGTAGCATTTTCCATTTAATATTTCCTGATGAATTGTAATTACTAATTAATTATTTTAAAAATATATTTCGATAAAATATATATATATATATATATATATAATTATCATATTTACATAATGCTTTTAATATTTTATTCAATAATGAATAGTTAATAATAATTATAAGATTCTCATAATTATAAATTTTTAGAATAAAATACTTTATTTTATTTATGAGATAATATTTAGAATAAAAGAGAAAAAAAAAAAGATGTTTAATTATAAAAGGAAATATTCATGAAGTATCTAAAGAGAGCATTAGGCAACATTTGGAACACCCACTTGTAATTTTATAGCAAAACTTCAGTAAAAACATACATGGATAACTAAATAACCCGACAAAAAGGATATATTTGTAACCCGTGTGTGTGCGCATTTCTTTATTATCAAACTCGTGTTTTAGTTGGGTTCGACATAAAATTGTTCGGTGCTATAGAAAAAACTAGGATTTGTAGCTTCGTAGCAAAGCCACTTAAGAGAACAATTAGAGTGGAACAGCTAATTGACGCATATTAAATTAGCACGAATGGATTCGATGTTGGCTCGAAGCTACGTACAATAATTGAAAATAAATCATAGAGAGAAATAATTGAGAAATTGTGCATTGGACATGATTTGTTTGGCACTAGTATTTTGACTACGGTTGAGAAGGAGAGACGGAGACAAAGATATAGATATTTATATACTTGTTTCTTAAGCAGCAAACACTGGAGGAATTTCTTACCAGATGAGTGTCTGTGGGTGCATATGTGCGCGGAATCTAAGGTTGATAGGAATCTTTTTGGGCCGGATTAGTAGAGTGGAAGGGGAGAGTATTAGTGGTGGAGAAACGTTATCAGCGGCAGAGAAATTTTTAAAAAAGGGGTTTCCTATCAGCTCGGGGAGGGAAGAATTATTAATTTCTGGTCTGATAGATGGTGTGGTACAATGACCCTACAATCCCTTTTTCCGGATATTTTCAGCGAAGTGGTTAGGAAGGACATCAGAGTAAGTGCTTGCCTCGACAGTAATGGATGGAGATGGAGAAAAATTATGAGAGGCGCCCTGTCGAGAAGGCAGATAGGAAGGGAGCGAATTCGGGTATTCCAAGAGGTGGTGGGAGGTGTCGTACCGGGCAACAGGGATGACGGTGTGGTGTGGCGTTGGCATAAGAAGGGTACCTTTATCGTCAAGTCCACTTACATGCTGCTGAACGATGAGGGGTTACGTGAGTACAGCATCTCCTATGTTTGGCATTTGCGTATGCCATCCAAAGTGAAGATTTTCGTTTGCCTTGCACTTAAAAATCGGCTCCTAACGGCAAAAAACCTGGACAAAAAGGGGTGGTCCGGCAACTCTCACTGTGTGCTCTGTGGTGACCAGGTTGAGACGACCAACCACTTGTTCTTGAGGTGTTTATACTCTCGATTCGTTATCGGGTCGGGTGAGGAGGGTCCTGGGTTTGAGATACTAGGGGCTGATGTTAACAAGGTGTGGGAGTTTTGGGCGCCAGGGGAGGGACATGTAGACCGGAACAGTTTTCTTACTTTCCTGGCTGCAAACTGGTGGGTGATTTGGAATAGCAGAAATAAAATCTTATTCCAGCACCGTAATACTGATCCCATGTTTGCTGTCAACTCGGTTAGGAGAACGTTGGCACATTGGAAAGATCTGGGCTGACGAGCAAATTTGTCGTGCCTTTTTTTTTTCATCCCTTAGAGACCTTGCTGTCTCACACATATTGCTAAATTCAGTTCCCAGTTGAATGAAGCGGGTAGCGTGCTATCTTTCTCTCTCAAAAAAAAAAAGAATTAGTATAGTGGGTGCGGACCTAATGTTTCCATTTGTCCAAGCATTTTTTATTATATGCATGGATTCAAGGTTAGATAAATTTAGCGTAGAAATATTCCAAGTGAAAAGATCAGAATGGAAGCGCGTTGGTTGAGATAAGTGTGTAAAATTTTTCTTTACACGAAACTATTTTGCCGTCGGATTTATATTCTACCATGAGAGTATGAGATGGATGATGAAATAATCTGTAACGATTCGATTTACTAGCAATAATAATTCGATGGGTTCAAAATATTGGCTCAAAATGCTTAAGCCTATTTATTAGTATCGTGTTCATGATCTTTTATAAATTCAATCACAATTTCATTTTCATTCGACGTAAAATTATTGGGGGTGTCACAAACTCCCCCCATTTAAATCTAACGTTTTCGTCAGCCCAAATACATACAGCTCAAGATCACCAGGCGATGTGAGACTTATCTCGCTAGCATTGTCATTCAGATCTTGACATAACATGTCATGATCATATTGTCCTTTAGATCCTGACTCAGTCGATTCTCGTCACACACTTCCGACTGGTGATTGGCTCTGATACAAAATATAATCATCCGATCCACTAGCAATAATAATCAACTCATTAGGTCCAAAAAATTGACCAAAAATGCTAAAGCTCAGTTATTATTATTCGTATTCATATTCTCTTATAAATTTAATCACAATTATATTTTTATCCGATGTGATACTATTAGGGTGTCACATAATCTCGTGTTTAAGATTGTTACCCATATACTTCTTAATAATGCCCAACCACAAACATTGTGATTATATTCAAACTCATATTTCTAATCTTTTTATCCGTGCATTATAAAGTCACTTCATTTTAAATATGAGATAAAAATTACCACTTATAAGGGTTTATTTGGATGCACAGTGAAAAAATTATGATAAAATTTATAAACTATAATTTTAATCTAAATAAAATACAAAAAAATTCTATAATTATAAAAAATTTTACGGTTTCAAATTTTAAAAATGCATATTATATAATTCCACAAAATTTCTTTCAATTTAAAATTTTAAAAAATAAAAAAAATATTAAATCTATATTTTAAAATTTTAAAATTAAAAATTTCATAATTTGAAATTAAAAGTTAAAATTTTAAAATTTTAAATTAAAATTTGAAATTTAAAATTTCAAACTGAAAATTCGTAAAACTGAAAAATAAAATCTAAATTTTAATTTTAAAATTTGAAATTTAAAATTCTAAATTGTAAAATTAAAATTTATTATTTTAAAATTAAATTTATTATTTTTAAATAATAAATTTAATGTTTAAAATTTAAAATAAATATTATAAAATTTTAGATTTCAAATATCAAAATTTAAAATTTAAAATTTAAAATTTAAAATTAAATTTTTTATTTGAAATTTGAATTTTAAAATTTAAAATTTGAAATTTGAAATTAAAATTTTAATATTAAGTTTTGAAATTTAAAATTTAAAATTTAAAATTTAAAATTTGAATATACATTTAAATTTTGAAATTGTAAAATTTAAATTTAAAATTTGAAATTTAAATCTTAATTTTAAAATTTAAAATTTAAAATTTAAAATTTTATTTTGAAAGTTTAAATTTAAAATTTAAAATTTTAAAATTTAAAATTTAAAATTTATCATATTTTGAAGGTGAGAGCTGGTGAATTTTTTTTTTTTTTTTTTTTATCCTGTTTTTTAGTGTATAGTATAACTATACTTTAAAAAATATATATATTTTGAATCTTCCAAACACTTTATAAAAAAAAATTTATATAAATATAATATAATTTAACTATGCTATATATATATATATATATTTTTGGAGCATCCAAGGAGACAATACTAGTAGAGATTAACTTATAAAATAGAATAATTTGCTGAAACGCACGAAATTAATGTATTCATCATATAGTATGCGCAGATAACAATTTTTCGTCGTTCTTATAGTCCACCTACAGTTTTGGCCAAAAAAACTGCTATTGACGTAGCCCTCGCAATTATTATTTTTGAATACTGACGTAGTGTCACGCCCCGGGGTCGAAACTGCGACCCGGGCTCGTTAACAGATCCGCCGCCCATACGGTGAACCCCGTATAGACGAAGCGTCTAACCTGCAAAAGAGATACTATACTAAAACAGATATCATAGCTGAAAATAAACTGCTATAAATAGAATAAATACAACTCCAAGTCCTCACCACAAGTACAAAAGTCGCTCAACTCTGAAATAAAAGTACAACGCTATCCCTCGCTACAAATCTCTCAACAAGAACTCTCAAAATAATAAGGGTATATCTACTCTCTGGACAACGACTGGTAGGGATCTAGCTCGTGACTCCCTCACCTCGATCCGAATAAGCAGCAACTGGAGCAACAGAAACAGGAGCAGACGTCCCTGGGGAAAAAATACACCACGACGGGTGTGAGAACTACATCCCATAGTAGTTCTCAGTGGGTGCCGTCAACAAGCCCAACGGTCTGCCCACAAGTCTACTAGAGGCATAAGGTAATAAATGAAATACTGAAAGAAGAGCTGGAAAAGAATATCTCTACAGCTACTATGCCCCTATCTAGATGCTCAACAAGTGGAACAGAAGGAAAACATGATGCATCTACTAACTCTCAGGTATAGCAACCCAAACTATAATGACTGCCACATAGGGTCCAGTCAAACCTGCGACCACGTACTGCTGCACATCCTCAACAGGACGGTCTACCGTAGGGTGTCCATGACTGCCACCTCTGGGCCAGCCAGAGGGACGGCGTCGACAAGTCACGATAGAAGAACTCAATCTCACGCCGGTTACAACAACCCGGTCTAAAGCTCAATCTCAACGCCGGTTACAACTACCCGGTCTAAAGCTCAATCTCGACGCCGGTTACAACAACCCGGTCTCGCCTACTCCGGAGTGGCACCCGAGGGGAGCGACCCGCTCGAGTCCATAAGTAACCCATGTCCAACAGCTCTGTCATGCATCTCAGTCAATCAGGCAAAAGTCGACACTATGCTCAAAGTGGAGACTCACTCAATCCACAATACAAAAACCCAGCCCCAACTGATGTATAACACTAATCGGTCAATCCGCCCACAGTTCGCGGTTACCGAAATATTAACCCGAGTCGATAATCTGGTGCAATCCCACCCGACTCAACAATATAGCTATACTATCCCCCATCTCTGCTCTCTAACCCGAGCAACATGGAACACTCGACAGTCGGGACCGCTGTCAACCCAACGGCTCCCTAAAACAGGCATCACTGACAGGATAACTCCACAACAGAAACAATAAAGGGTCCGGGAACTCCGGAAGACTAGAACCTACAACCCTAATCAAACAAGAATAGGCTCTAGGCATAGCCTCTCGTTGTTCTCGTCCCAAAGGAAAAAGGCAGACCTTGGAACCCAGACCACTCAAACCATCTCGGGTGGTTAAATTTATCGGAAAAAGGTGATATTTCTTATTGAAAGCCATTTGATCTGAAAGAAATCCATATTTAATAATTTTTAGTTCTTTTTAGGAAAACAATTGAAAACAAGCTTTATATCCAAGCCTCGTAGAGCTAATGCCTTTGTCCAATCAAACAAAAACAGACTCGGCGACTCCACGATGCTCGGAAGAAAACATTGGTTGACTAAAATCATATGTGTGTCCAAAAACAGTTCTGGGTTCAAGGTCCTGCTATCACTGGTACAAAGCTGCCACTGACACAGTGGCGACAATAAAATAAGAAACCAAAACATCTCGGGACCGCCGTCTACCAAACGGCTCCCGCCACAGATGAACGATCAACTATATCTACCAGACTCCACTCTGCTCCCAAGCACGAGTGCAAGAATGCATCCCACACTAAAAGAAACCCGACCACTCGGCCCACTACCCGGGCGAGTAAAACACTATGTCCAGGAAAGAAAAGAAGTGTGGATGTCTAAGGCAGAATAAACCTAGCCCAAGTTGAGGTTTTCTACAGTCTGGCTGAACATGCTGCAAATGACGGGGTGCTAGGTCAAGTTCCAAGATAATAATAATAATAATTTTACAGAGTAGGAACCAGAGATCGCATGATCATCAAATAACTCTAGAATCAACAGCTATCGCATTCTAGCATGCTACACAGGAATATCACTATCATGCATGGTCCTACTATAGCAGATTTAATGCACATTCCATCATTCTTGGAGACAGGGCCACCCACCTGAAGGTGCACAACTGTCCAGGGTTGTACAGCAAAGAAAGCCCAGAAACAGATTTACCAGCACAACCACCAAGCAACCAGTACACTAGCAGTGTTTAACGCATCCTGGGTACAAAATACCACCCAAAGTTACATTAATTCCATAAAATTCCAAGTTCCACAAATTTGCTGTGAACAGTCCCCTTAAAGTGAAATTTTCACCTGTAAAACAATCTCAAAAAATTCCAATAAAAATATGACGGCGATCCTCACGAAGTGTAGATGTCGATAGAGCCTTGAAACATCGAATTCCGATGTCCGAATATGGAGATAAAAATCCGTGAAGGCCTTGCTGTCCAAAAACTCAAACATAAAAGGGGGTTCAGAAACTCCTCGGGATCCGTGTCAAAACCCCCAAATGAGATGAAGTGATCAATACGGAAATCGACGGCGTACCTCTCGTGATTCCAACGTCGTGAAAATCGACCAAAAATAAGGTCGGGGTAGCTCTGCGGGCCTCTCACACTGAAGAGTGGCAAAAAGGGCCCCCGATGAAAGATCGTCACTCTGTGCTCCGATGCCGAAGTCGTCGGCGCCGCGGCTTCCAAAAATTCCGGGCCTCTGCCAGAAGATGCGCAACTCGAAGATCTACAACTTTCCTAAAGGGTGCAAGGGCTGTGGAGCTCGGGAAGGTGGAGAAAATGGCAGAGGAAAGGGGCTCGGGCTCAAGAAATAGGCCAACCAAAAAAAACAATTGGAGAAATGCCATCCATGTCCCGGAATTTTCTCGGTGCGCCTGGAGCACGTACACCACCCACTCCTA
The DNA here is from genome assembly GCA_029204045.2 of Tillandsia leiboldiana. Classification (NCBI taxonomy): domain Eukaryota; kingdom Viridiplantae; phylum Streptophyta; class Magnoliopsida; order Poales; family Bromeliaceae; genus Tillandsia; species Tillandsia leiboldiana. Next base: position 14,019,248 of record CM055078.1, read on the forward strand.
AGGCGACACGTGGTGCCCCCAAAATGCGCGGGAGCCGCGGGTCAGCGCGCCCACGCGCGCCCACGCCCACCTGTCGGGCATGCATCCCGAGACAACAACTCCGCGCCCCGTGAACTGCGTGCAAACACCCATCCAAACACGAGTCGCCACGCGTCCACCCCCGGTCCACCGTGCACCCGCGCCACTGCGTGGACCGCGCGCACCAAGACCGGCCAATGCCAGCACGCCACGTGGCATGACCACGGTCCACCGTGCACCCCGCCAAGGTCCATGGACCGCGCCTGCTGCGCCGGCCAACAGGAGCGCGCCACGTGGCCCGCGCCCGGTGCACGCCTCCCGCGGTGGACCGCGCGCCTGTGCGCCGCGCTCCGCCGCGCTCCGCCGCGCTCCGCCGCCGCCGGGGCCGCTCCGGCAGCCGGAACAGTAACCCTTGCCTCGAAAAACGTGTTTTCGCATCCGAGCTCCGAAAAATTCAAGTAAATAGTCCAATTCGATCGTTTTCGCGCGCTGATTCCAAATCCGAAGTCTGATCGGCCAAATTCCAACTCTAAAATTTCTCAAAAATTCCTGGAGAAGCAAACTTGATCCTTTTTCGTGCCGGGTTATTTTCTTGGTTCCAATAAGCGCGCACAAATCTCAATCATCCAATATGGGCTTCCTGATAAGCAATTCTGGCTCCAATTACTCCAGAAATCCAATATCTTGGGCCCGACACGTGCACAAACACCTTCCGAAGACACTAATCCAACAATAACCCTTAAACGGGGATTCGGGTCCTCACACGTAGCCCTCTAAGGGCTCGTTTGGTAACGGAATAAGACAGAACTAGCTATTCCAGTGATAAGTATAAAATACGAAACTAATATAAAAAAGCGTTTGGAATGGTTCCAGCGATAAGAGATTTTGTATTTGGTATGAGAATGAGGAATAAGAGGAATAAATAGTTTTAATTAAGATAAATTACCTTTTTGCCTTCAAATTTTATTATGTAATAATAAGGTGAGAAATGGTGACTCGGTAGACGTGGAAAAGTATTTAAGGAAAAAATAAGAGGTTGGGAAGAGTGAGAATAGTAATTCTCATTTATTCTAGTTGTACCGTAATAAACTATACCGATTGATTCCTGATGTGTTTGAAAGAATAAGAGAGATATTCCTCATATTTCCGGTTTTATACCGAATCCAAACGGGCCTAAGGTGGGAGGTTTGATCTTTCTCATGTGCATTCACAAACAGGGCTCGTTTCACGTTTGACGCCGCACACGTATTAATGTTTTATTATGCGTTTCCAAGCCCATTTCTAGGCCCAAGTGATGGCAATTCAAAGATTGGGCTTCGATCCAATATTTATTTATTTATTTATTTATTTTTTTGAGAAAAAGATAGCGAACTACTCGCTTTATTCATTACGAGTATAAATTTGACAACAAGAGTGAGACAGCAAGGTCTCTAGAGAGAGAAACAACACAAAAAAAAAAAAAAATCTTATATAGGAAATTTGCCTACTGAACAAAAGCACGCGTAGAAGATCCGAGTAAAGGCGTTAGAGATCCGCCCACTGCGCTAGCACATTTCTAGCAAAGGCGTTAGAGAACCGCTCACCGCGCTAGCACATTTCTAGCTTCGATCCAATATTGTACACATTAATTTTGGATTAATCACACATCTTGGACCTTCATGATCAGAAATATGAAATATGGTTTTTGTTCCACAAATCTATTATTAAATAGTTTTAAATTAAATTAGATTATTAAGATTTATTTAAAATAATAAGCTATATAGTTTAGTGTAATTTAATGTTATTTTAAATTACAAAATCTTGTAATTTTAAAAATTTATTAAGATTTTATAGTATCACCTCTAGGGGAGAATGATTGTGTTAGAATTAGAAGTAGAAATATGACCATATATACACCTAACTAACTTAGAAATTATATTATATTTATATATCCTAGCAAAATTTATATATGTAAATTAAATCGTAAATCAAATAAAATATGTTTTTAAATATTAATATTTATAATTGTACCAAATATCGTAGATTTATTGATTTTGCTCGTAAAGTCCGTGCGGCGTGCGCCTTCCCGCTGGAAGCTGGACAAATTTGTCTCGATTTTATTGGTCCGAACATTTACATCCTAAAAACCTAAATTAAGTATTCTATTACTTATAAATAAAAACTAGTGTAGTTACCCGCGCGATGCAGCGAGTAGATTTTATTAAAATATTTTTTTATAATTTTTCTTAAGATCATATATGATAGTTAGAAAAAATAAGTATTAAATATGTAAACTCATCAAAATTATTTAATATAGAAGATTTTGTTGAGAATAAAAAAATAGAATTAAATCTAAATGACATGTAATCAACATGAAAAATATAAAAAGAGAAAGAAAAAAAAAAACTATTGCATGTGTTTACAATAAAGATTTGGTGCAAATAAATTTTTCGATCAATTTTTTGAATGATGGATTTAACTGTGGGAGCAGGGTGAAGTGAATACCGTTACATGCCGGGGTTCACACGTGCCGAAGGATCCTCACCACCACGTGCCGAAGGATCCTCGCCACCGTCCGTGACACGTGCGTAGCTCATCCTTCCCACGTCCACGTCACGATTCTCCCTCTCCCTCTCTCTCTCTCTCTCTCTCTCTCTCTCTCTCTCGTATGATCATATCATATCACATATAAGACTCTCTCCAACTCTCTCTACACACAAACACTCTCTCTCTTATGGAGAAACGCAAAAGAGGATAGTTGAGGGGGTATATAATGAGTAGGAGATGAAAGAAAGTGAGGTGAGGGTATATAAGACTCTCTCCAACTCTCTCTACACACAAACACTCTATCTCTCATGGAGAAACGCAAAAGAGGATAGGTGAGGGGTATATAATGAGTAGGGGATATGATATGATCATATCATATCACATATAAGACTCTCTCCAACTCTCTCTACACACAAACACTCTCTCTCTTGGGGAAACGCAAAAGAGGATAGATGAGGGGATATATAATGAGTAGGAGATAAAGGAAAGTGAGGGGGCGTACGTTTTAGAAAGACATGAGGAAAGGTGATGGAGTGTAAGTTGTAGGAAGAAATTAATGATGAGAGGTGAAGAGTGTATATAATGGGGTGTAATGAGGGAAGGTGATGGAGTGTAAGTTGTAGGAAAAAATTAATAAGGGGATGTGAAGAATGTATATAATGGGGTGTATATTTTCAATGAAGAAAATGATGACACGTGGCAAAAATAAGAGAAATCATATATAGGTATAGATAATGGTATGAAATGACGAAATTATCCTCAACCATAATAATTTTTTAAAACAAATAAAAATTTTACTTGATTTTAAATATTTAATTTACGATATTTATAAAAAAAATTGTTAAAATTTATATTTTATTTGTATATAAAAAAATTATTAAAAGTTTTTTAAAATTTTGAAACTTTATAATTTTTTAAAAATTCAAAATTTTGTATATAAAAATTGGTATAAATTTTCAAATTTTAAAAATTTTTAAATTTTTAAATTTATTAAAAATTAAAGTTAAAAATTTAAAAATTTGTATAAATTTTAAAATTTTAAAATTAATAAATTTTAAAATTTTATAAATTTTTAAATTTATTAAAAATTAAAGGTAAAAATTTTAAAAGCTATAAAATTTAAAAATTCTTTATATTTAAAAATTTATAAATATTAAAAATTTTAATTTTAATTGTCTTAAAAAAATTACAAAAGTGGGAGCAAAAATTTTAATTTTTAAATTTGTATAAATTTAAAAATTCTATAAAAAAAATTGTATAAATTTTAAAATTTCAAAACTAATAAATTTTAAAAAAAATTTAAAAAAATTTAAATTTTTAGATTTATTAAAAAATAAAATTAAAAATTTAAAAATTTAAAAAATTAAAAACTAAAAATTAAAAATTTTATAAATTTAAATATCTTAAATTTAAAATTTTTAAAATTTTAATTAAAAATAAAAAAATCAAAAACAAAAGGCTGGAAGGTTAGATTGATCCCCATTGTTCCCCAACTCTCATATTCTTGTTTGGGTACAAATGGGGAGTAAGATTATTGAAGGGGATTAGATTTATCCACACCTCCCCCCCCCCCCATGACACGTGCGTGGCTCATCCTTCCCACGTCCACGTCACGATTCTCCCTCTTCCTCTCTCTCTCTCGTATGATCATATCATATCACATATAAGACTCTCTCCAACTCTCTCTACACACAAACACTCTCTCTCTTATGGAGAAACGCAAAAGAGGATAGGTGAGGGGGTATATAATGAGTAGGAGATGAAGGAAAGTGAGGTGAGGGTATATAAGACTCTCTCCAACTCTCTCTACACACAAACACTCTCTCTCTCATGGAGAAACGCAAAAGAGGATAGGTGAGGGGTATATAATGAGTAGGGGATATGATATGATCATATCATATCACATATAAGACTCTCTCCAACTCTCTCTACACACAAACACTCTCTCTCTTGGGGAAACGCAAAAGAGGATAGATGATGGGATATATAATGAGTAGGAGATGAAGGAAAGTGAGGGGGCATACGTTTTAGAAAGACATGAGGGAAGGTGATGGAGTGTAAGTTGTAGGAAGAAATTAATGATGGGAGGTGAAGAGTGTATATAATGGGGTGTAATGAGAGAAGGTGATGGAGTGTAAGTTGTAGGAAAAAACTAATAAGGGGATGTGAAGAATGTATATAATGGGGTGTATATTTTCAATGAAGAAAATGATGACACGTGGCAAAAATAAGAGAAATCATATATAGGTATAGAAGATAGATAGATAATGGTATGAAATGACGAAATTATCCTCAAACCATAATAATTTTTTAAAACAAATAAAAATTTTACTTGATTTTAAATATTTAATTTACGATATTTATAAAAAAAATTGTTAAAATTTATATTTTATTTGTATATAAAAAAATTATTAAAAGTTTTTTAAAATTTTGAAACTTTATAATTTTTTAAAAATTCAAAATTTTGTATATAAAAATTGGGATAAATTTTCAAATTTTAAAAATTTTTAAATTTTTAAATTTATTAAAAATTAAAGTTAAAAATTTAAAAATTTGTATAAATTTTAAAATGTTAAAATTAATAAATTTTAAAATTTTATAAATTTTTAAATTTATTAAAAATTAAAGGTAAAAATTTTAAAAGCTATAAAATTTAAAAATTCTCTATATTTAAAAATTTATAAATATTAAAAATTTTAATTTTAATTGTCTTAAAAAAATTACAAAAGTGGGAGCAAAAATTTTAATTTTTAAATTTGTATAAATTTAAAAATTCTATAAAAAAAATTGTATAAATTTTAAAATTTCAAAACTAATAAATTTAAAAAAAAAATTAAAAAAATTTAAATTTTTAGATTTATTAAAAAATAAAATTAAAAATTTAAAAATTTAAAAAATTAAAAACTAAAAATTAAAAATTTTATAAATTTAAATATCTTAAATTTAAAATTTTTAAAATTTTAATTTAAAAAAAAAAAAAAAAAACAAAAACAAAAGGCTGGAAGGTTAGATTGATCCCCATTGTTCCCCAACTCCCATATTCTTGTTTGGGTACAAATGGGGAGTAAGATTATTGAAGGGGATTAGATTTATCCCCACCCCCCCCCCCCCATGACACGTGCGTGGCTCATCCTTCCCACGTCCACGTCACGATTCTCCCTCTCCCTCTCTCTCTCTCGTATGATCATATCATATCACATATAAGACTCTCTCCAACTCTCTCTACACACAAACACTCTTTCTCTTATGGAGAAACGCAAAAGAGGATAGGTGAGAGGGTATATAATGAGTAGGAGATGAAGGAAAGTGAGGTGAGGGTATATAAGACTCTCTCCAACTCTCTCTACACACAAACACTCTCTCTCTCATGGAGAAACGCAAAAGAGGATAGGTGAGGGGTATATAATGAGTAGGGGATATGATATGATCATATCATATCACATATAAGACTCTCTCCAACTCTCTCTACACACAAACACTCTCTCTCTTGGGGAAACGCAAAAGAGGATAGATGAGGGGATATATAATGAGTAGGAGATGAAGGAAAGTGAGGGGGCGTACGTTTTAGAAAGACATGAGGGAATGTGATGGAGTGTAAGTTGTAGGAAGAAATTAATGATGGGAGGTGAAGAGTGTATATAATGGGGTGTAATGAGGGAATGTGATGAAGTGTAAGTTGTAGGAAAAAATTAATAAGGGGATGTGAAGAATGTATATAATGGGGTGTATATTTTCAATGAAGAAAATGATGACACGTGGCAAAAATAAAAAAAATCATATATAGGTATAGATTACAGGTGCAAAATCTCTCATCTCTTAGTCTCAGCCAATCCTCCAACTTATTGAGTATATTGAATTTACTCATTATTCAGTCCACATTAAATACCCACTAACACTTAGTTAGGAAATAATCCAGATGAATACTAAGTGAATTTAAGGATTACCCATAATCTTTGGATTATCTTTAATACTTAAAGTAGACTTTGAGTTGAAATAAAATTTAGGTAAAAACTATTTTTCTTTCGTTGTTTATTTGTATAATTATAGAAGTGATTTTTTTTTTTTTTTTTTTCGTTCTGTTATTTATTTGGTAGAAAATGAATGGCATAAAAATTATCATCTACACATAAATAATATATTATAATATAATAAATAAAAAATATAATTATAATATTATATAATTAAAAAATATAATTTAAAATAACTAAAGTAAATTTTTTATACATAAATTATAATAATATAACAATAAAATTATAAAGTAAAAAAATATTAATACGCAATTAATTAATTTTTATCATATTATAAATATACAAAATAAATAAAAAAATACTTAAAATGTAAATAATTAATTTTTTATTATATTTTAAATATGTAAACTAAAAAAAATAATTAGTATTATAATTAAATATATTTAATATTATTATTTATATTATTTTATTATTTTTATTTTTAATTTTATTATGATTGACTATAGAGTGGGCTAAAATAGACTATTTTATTTTAAACAATTCAAACCATACATCTAAATATAATTCGAAAATAATTTTATCCTTTTAGCCTACCGAAATAAGTAATTCATCAAGGCTACGTTTGGAATCGGATTAAGGTGGAATTGGCTAAACCGGAGATAAGTATAAAGTACGGAACTAGAGCGAAAAGCGTTTGGGATGGGGTTAGGGATAAGAGATTTTGTGTTTGGTTTAATAATGAGGAATAGGAGGAATAAAGAGGATAAGTTGGATAAATTACCTTTTTGCCCTCAAGAGTTAATATGTGATAAAAGTTGTTAAAAACTAATTAATTCGTTTTAATTAATGGATTAAATGGTTTAAAAAATAAAAATAAAATTATAATCATAATTAAAATGTATTATTTAAAAATAATATTTCATTTAATATTTTATTTTCTCAAATTAAAATTTAAATTTTAAATATAAAATTTCAACATTTTAATTTTCAGATTTAAAATTTTATAATATTAATTTTAAATAATTAATTTTTAACATAATTTTTTTTTTAAATTTACAAAAATCGTATATTTGCTAAATATTTATAAATTTTAGCCCTCGAGCTTTATTATGTCATTAAAATTTTCTAAACTCGTTTTTCTCATTTTAAGTAATAGATTAATGGTTTAAAAAATAAAAATAAAATTATAATCATAATTAAAATGTATTATTTAAAAATAAGATTTAATTTAATATTTTATTTTCTCAAATTAAAATTTAAATTTAAAATATAAAATTTTAATATTTTAATTTTAAGATTTAAAATTTTATAATATTTATTTTAAATAATAAATTTTTAACATAAAATTTTTTAAAAATTTGGAAAAATCGTATATTTGCTAAATATTTGTAAATTTTTGCCCTTAAGCTTTATTATGTGATTAAAATTTTCTAAAATCGTTTTTCTCGTTTTAATTAATAGATTAATGGTTTTAAAAAATAAAAATAAAATTATAATCATAATTAAATTATATTATTTAAAAATAATATTTAATTTAATATTTTATTTTTTCAAATTAAATTTAAAATTTTAAACATAAAATTTCAACATTTAAATTTTAAAATTTAAAATTTTATAATATTAATGTGTGATGATGAGAGTCTATTGTGAAGAGAGAAAGGAGGTGAGATGAAGGAAAAGAGAGAGAGGAGAGAGAGGGATTTGTGATGATGAGAGTGTATTGTGAAGAGAGAAAGGAGGGGAGAGGAGAGAGAGAGAGGAGAGAGTTTTTATTAAAATAATATGTTGGAAGGAGATAAAGTAGGAGAGAAGGGTAATATGGTAAAAATTTTAATATTAAAATAATAGGTTGGAATTTATTATACCAGCTATTCTACTTGTTCTGGGTTAAGCAATACCAGATGATTCCGGAGCGTTTGGAAGAATAAGAGGGATAAACCCGCTATTTCCGGTTCTGGACCAATTCCAAACGGGCCCAAATCGATCGTTTATATAAAAAGTTTAATATTTATATCCGAAATTTTTGGAAGTTTAGTTATTTAATATTTTTAATTAAATTTATTTTAAAATTTATTTATTTATATATTTTTTTTAAAAATAATAATAATAATAAACAGTCCGTCAGCACTTGAGACGGCTGAAAATTTTTTTCGAGTGACAGACAGGACAGGTTCCTGTAAATGCCTGAAGCTAAAACCCTACTCGCAAGCTCCAGAGAAATCATGGCGGACTCCCAACTCGGCTTCCTCAGGGAAGTGGAGCTCCGCCTCCTCCGCTGCACCTTCCCCGAGAACCCCTCCCCCGCCGCCGCCGCCGCCGCTCCGACTTCGGCGCCGCAGCCGCACCCGCCGAGCTCCCTCCGCCCCTCCGTCGATTCCCTCGTCGCCGCGGTCGAGCGCGGCGACTACGCCGCAGCGCTCGCCTGCGAAGCCGCGCGCGCCCCCTTCGCCTTCGCCGAGTCCTGGGAGTTCCGGGACTCGGCGGACTGCGCCGCCCGGTTCTACGCCGAGGCTGAGCGCAGCGCCGAGGCCTTCTTGCTCGGCGGCGCCTCCGCCGTGGACGCGTGGCTTCAGGTTCTCGACGCCGACGAACAATCGGAACAATCCGAAGAACCCGACCTCGATGCAGAGAACAAGTGCGCGGTCCTACTCTGCGTCGGCGTCGCGGCGATCCTCGCGTTCACTCAGCAGAATGTGACTGGGTGAGCATTCTTAGCCGATCAAAGTTTTAGCATTAATTTGTGTAGTGATCTCTCTTTCTTATAATCTTTTCTGATAAATTGAAGGCCTACAGGGGAGTTTTCTCCATTTCCGATTCCGTTGAAGAAGGAGGGAGATAGTAATAGTAGTGGTGGAGGACAGTGGGATGTGTGGGCTCGGAATCAGCTCGCTTCGGTTTGCTCCGTGCAGGGGAAATTCTCGCTGTTACAGGTGCCGAATTATATGTCGAACATAATTTATTCAATTTGCGTAAACTTCAATTCCTTAGACCGATTCATTGTAGGTTGTATGTACATTGGGTGTTTCTTAGTTTAATTTTTGCATCTTATGTGTCAGATTATTGTAGTTTATGGCTGTAATAGATTTTTGAATCTCCTAATGAGTTGTAATTTGTTGCCTTTGTTATATAGTAATGAGTTGGTCATTGTAATATTCTCCAAGAAATTGTTGTTAATTTATTCTTTTTTTTGTACAGTATATTGTTTACGCAAAGGCTTTATTTGGCAAGATAAAGAATTTTTCCTTTGAGGGGAAAAATTCTTGCAGTAGCAGAAGTGTATCGTGGTGGCTATTTAGAACTGTTCTCCTCCAGCAAAAGATTTTGGACGAGCGTGCATCTTCTTTGTACGATCTAGTGCAGTCGCTTAAGAATGAAGTATTGCTTCAATTTGGCAAATTGAAGGAGGTTTCTTGTTATTGGGGAGATATGTTATGTGGAGGAGAAGGTTTAACCATCGTGTCAATCAGTCAATTAGAAGCAGGGATGGCAGAGTACCAATATGATCGGGTCGATTCTTCAAGGTGACTATATTGCTGTTTTTTATACTTGTTTAGGATATTCATTTTTTGCATTAGCATAGCATAATGAGCTTCTTTCATCATGTTGAGTGGATTACATTGCAATTACATAATGACTTACAATATTTTATGTACTTTTGTATTTTCATAAAGTTGTCTGAATTTAGGTACTCTGCTGTAACATTGCACTTACATCTTAATATGTACACTGTAACCTTTTTTTAAGAATATTGTGACATAACTGTTATGTACGGAATTTCAATTTTCTTTTCTCCTGAGTCATAACAAGTGTGCAAATATACACTGGATCCATAGTATAGAGATAGTTGAGTTGTCAAACCTAACAATCTTATCTGCATGAGAGTTGTCATTATGTCTGCATGGTGAGTCAATCTTGTATGCTTTTCTTTCGAGTTTGTAAAGGTAACTTCTTAGGGATACAGAATCCAATTGGGATGAGAATCATGCTCTTGCTCGTCCATAGAGAAGCTGGAATCCTTGTCATCATAGTGAATCTTGACTTTTGTTGGCAGTGAAAGCTACAACTGTACCCAAGCAAAGATTACATATGCCATCGTTGGTTGATCCTGATTCTGCTTTCTAATCTATTACAAAAAACTATGTAGCTTAGTAAAGATAACATGGCATTTTATAAGTAGAGGCCACGGAACAGTTGATGGGTCTAAGTCTGGTTCTGATATTTCTGTATTGAATGATCTAGTGTCACTCTTGTGCTTTTGACTTTTCTCCATATTTGTTGACAACGCCTTATGTTCACCTATGTAAGTATTCAAAGTACTCAAGCATAAAATGGCAGATTGAAGCATTCAAGGCGCTTCATTTTTCAATCACTTTTTAATCTGAAAGAATAGTATATCTCCCCTTTTCGAGGTCCTCTCATTGTGAATATTCCTTTGATTTTATTTATTTGTTTATTTATTTATTTTTTGGTCCCTTTTCGAGGTTCTCTCATTGTGAATATTCCTTTGATCTTATTTATTTGTTTATTTATTTATTTTTTGGTAGGATGCATCTTAAGCATGCTGAAGAAGCATGCAGCCTACATCTTTCTCTTACTGGGGTTCTGGGCTTTCGGACAGTACACCAGGTTAGGTTCTAAACTATTAAAATTACTAATGTTTCTCTCTTTGCGGTCCAAGTATTTCATATAGCCAAGCAATATCTTGTGTAGGTGGATGCAAGAGCTCAGCTGGTACTTATTGCAAGTACAAATGAGCAAGCTACTGATGATGCTAGTCGGATAGAACCCTGTCAAACCCAGAATGAAGCTCCTGTTTTTGAAGATAAAGGAAGTTATATTTCACACGAAGAGTATAATTCCTGTGAGGTATTAAGAACCCCAAGATTGCTGCAGAGTGAAATCGCTGGTGGTATCAATGGAAATACAACTGAATCCATTAGCAACCATTCATTAACAGCAATTCAGCAAGCGGTTGTACTCGCTCAATGCCTGCCTCTTGGACGAAGCAGTCGTGACGATGAACTGTCAAGTATGCAGTTCTTCCTCATAAACATGTGAATTTGGATAAATGCTTCAATTTGCTTCAGAAATGTTATGCTAAAAAAAAAGCACTTTATTATAGATGATCTTTCCTTTTCCAGAATCATACTTCACATTTTTCCTATTTTCTCTATGAAGAATGATACAATCATTACCGGCTATCTAAAGAAGCTAATCCTTGAGAAAATAATTGCATAATCTTGACCAAAGCATAATTAGTTTGCCATGAAATCTACTAGGGCTACAGGTGGCTTTCCAAACTCTGAGGTTGCTACTTTGGAAACATTTCAAAAGTTCCGTTATTCAGAACGTTTCCTTTAGACATGGAGTAAATTGATAAATTTTCTCTCTTAGTGAGTCCCTAAATCACAAATATGCAAAAAAGATAGCTAGAAAACAATTCCAATTTCTCCTTGGAATAGATAGGATGGTAATTCTAGAAGAAAGCATTACCTTACTATGCTGTTCATACACTGTAGGAACTCGCAAATCTTGGTTTTTCCGTAGATTATCCTACCTGGAGCTTTTATGGCACATGGTGATTGCTGCCATGAAAATTATAACAGTTTTGGCAGAAGGGAGAAAACAGTTTTTTAATAAAGTTTACTGGTCAAGATATTATTTATCATGTTCCTGGCTCAATATTCAAGAATTTATTGTTAGAATTAGATTGATAAAATAATCCTTGTTCTATTGTACAATCCCAAATAATAGCATTTACTATAACTTCTGCTGTATGCATGTATACAGGCTGAATGTTTCCTATTTTTTAGAGTTTTCATTGAACCATCGTATGAATAATTCTCTTAGAAGTTGGAACCATGATCTTCCGCACAAGTACATGCGTGTAGCTGCATGTTCTTGTTATGTAGAGTTGTATATCTATATATATGTTTGTGTGTTGATATATGTATCAGTTTCTGAGTGTGCAGTGGCTTATTGTAGCAATTCATTTCAACGTTATATATCCATCTGTTCAACTTTTTATATAATGCATATGTACAAAACTATCTTCTCAAATTTTTTTTTTCCTTAATATCTTTTAATCTTTACTCTTATTTCTAATTCAATTTGACATGCTTTGGATGATCTTATCATGCAGAGTGGGAAATGGCCCCTTACATAGAGTTTATCGATGCTCAACATCAATCTTGCCCCTCTGTAAGTTTTTTTTTGAGAGAAACCCCTCTGTAAGTTTTAGATCAAGCATAGTGTTGTTCTTATCCCTAGCATAATCAACATGTTTTTCCTGCAAACCGTGCTCTCCCTTTTCTCTTTGTGGGCCTTCTCTAATACATAGGGTGAGCATCTTGAGGCCTGCAATTTGAAATTCAAACTACTATGCAAGGAACTATTAGAATGAAATAATTCTTAACAAACTATTAATTCCTCTGTTGGTTTAGTATGGCAGAATACAACCTTGATCTAGGAGTTAGGAATAGTACTGAAAATTTGCAGTATAATTTTGTGCAACCTTGGTAAACTAGAAAAGGCTCCCTTGACTTCGATAAAAAGATAATATTGTCTTACGAAAACAAGCTAGATGGCCTTACATCAAAATAACTGCATATGCATGCATTTATGTGTACATATAAAGACATAAAGATGGACCAGTTGTTCTAAAAATCTAGTTCATTTTTAGCTGAACACAATGTTTTAGTGGTTTTAGGTCAAGTTTTGGATTGAAACATCTCCGGAAATAAAAGTTCAGAAGAAGGATAAATAGGATTACGGAGGAATATAGGAAAAATGTTGAAATTTATGTACAAAATGTTAACCTATTTAGGCAAAGATTGATAGAACGACAATAAAACAGTTAATTCAACCACAATGAGAATAATACTGAGAAAACAAACACGAGCAATCATTAGTTCCATGACATAAATAGTTATTCTTAGTTGTGTGGATACAATAGGCTGAAAGTTGTAGAGGAATAGGCCCAACTATCTGCCACCAGAAGCATAACAGGAAAGGAATGATAATGTTTAAGTGACTTCATAAATTTTCAGATATTTTTCAAGTGTTTATTTGTGTGATAAACTAAACTTTTGCCTTTCTGGCTGCTTGAGAAGATTTCACCATATTTTTTCTATTTTGTCTTGTGAAATTTAAGAAGTGAAGTAGCATACTAAAGTATGTTGCATAATTTTAGTTGAAGGTGAACTTCAATTTATAATTATTAGTATTATTTATGCTTGCTTTGGAAAGTGCTATTGTTAAATGATTTTCCTCTCCAGATTAGAAGCTTTTGTGACATTTTGCGCATTCGGTGGGAGTCCACTCGCAGTCGCACGAAGGAGCGGGCTTTGTTGATGATGACTAACTTGGTAGGTGTCTCATTTTCTTTACTTCGTGGGGTTTTGTTGTTTTCTTCTTCAAAAATTCATGCTTATCTGTACTTCTTTTCCCCCTTACTTTATATTTGTCTCATCAATTGTATGTTATATCTAAGCTTCCAAGGAAACACTTATTTCCTAGATGAAATTCAGTGAATTCCTGGCTGTAGTTTATTTTGTCTATATTATTTTGTTGTTGCTGTAGTGCTTTTTTTTTAATAAGAAAACTGATACTTGTATCTGAAGTTTGATTATGAATCTATGTTTTAAGAATACCTGTTATTGATATAGAGGTTTCCGCAGATTTTATATATTGTTGCATACATGAACTATATTGTTGATCTACAGGATCGCCATTTGTTGCTCATGGAATAAGTAGTATGAGAAGTAGTATATATTCTTTGAATTGGTCATTATTGATGGATAATTTTGCTTAAAATCCATGGTTTTCTTGAATATAGAGTGCTTACTGCAGTCCTTAGATAATCTCAACAGTCTCATAAATCTTTCTTGATTGTTTAGGTTTTTTCAACAACTGAGGATTTACTAGGACTGGGAGTTTCTTCTTATTTAAACCTAGTATTGAATTAGAGCCTAGAATCCTGTATGTCTTCTATTCTTTTTTTTTTTTTTTCACCTGGGATATTCTGTCCTTTTATAATATGATATTTATGTCCCTTTGCCGAGGTCTTTATGTGTGTTTTGTTTGCTGATTGTAGGTTGAGAATATTGGTAAAGCTCTTCCTGTTGCTGCGCAAAGGATTCAGTTGGTTTATGGAGTTTACACGCCAACCATTGCAGCATTCCGGAAGTATGTGTTGATTTCCTCTTTTAAGGCAGTAGTCTAATTTTCTTTACCAAAATTTCTCTGTTGTTTAGCTTGCTTATCTCACACTTTCTCTCTATATATGTTTAGAATGTGATGCAATTTTAATCTATGCTTTCAGAGAATATGGTGAGCTCTTGGTTAGTTGTGGTTTGATTGGGGAGGCACTAAAATTTTTCGAAGATCTTGAATTGTGGGACAACTTGATCTATTGCTACCAGTATGTAATAATCCTCTTAAATATAATGGGTTTTGGAAGTCTTTTATGCCATCTGTAAATTATAAATCATAAAGCTAACAGTTTTTATGGTCTGATAGACTACTAGGTAAAAAGTCAGCTGCAGTTGATCTTATAAAGGCAAGACTTTCTGAGGCGCCAAATGACCCGAGGTTATGGTAAGGAACTATTGTATAATGGTTTCTTTGCGCTGCATGAGCATGCCAGCTTTTTTCGATAGAATAAAAATACATGTTTAGTGAAACTTTTCCCAGATGTCACTGATCTCTTTGGGTGAAACTAATTACATTGTGCCTGTTATTCTTAGTCTGATTCCGAGAAAGGTGAAGAATTTTTTTTAAAAAATTGAATGCACATTTACACATGCCTGTGCATGTTCATGTGTATATACATAACAAATAAGTTAAAAAATGCATAGAAAATAAGATCAGCATAGCTAGTAATTTGCCAATTTTTATTTTTTTAATCTCTAATTGTTATGCAGATAAAATTGGGTTAAGTATCTCGAGGCACCAACATTTGAGCACCCCACTCACATTTTTGAAGAAAAATTACCCCATGACTATTTTAGAACTGGCATTTTGAATAAGAACTGCAAACTGTTTCGTTATAGTTTTAGGTTTTCAGTTCTTTCATTGCTACTACTTATTTACCTCTTTAGTTTTATCGGTGCATTACTTTTTCTCTTCCTTGCCTTTTTTCTGTTGGATGACATTTTTTTTTAGTTTTTTTGAATTTTGATTGGGCTTTCAGAATTGATCTCTGTTTATATATATTATCGTTAATCCTCTCAAAACATTATAACAATGTCAAATAGTTTTGACTATCTTTCAGTTTCATTATTATCAATTTTTATGCTCCTATGCTCCGATCAGTATAATTTACTTTTGCCCTTCGATCTTTCTGCATATATTATTTATTTAGGCTCTTTCCTTTTGTTTTATTTGCGCTATTGCTTAAAACCCAATATCATTTAGATTCTTCCATACTTATATTTATCTCTGGTTATCTCCTGTAGGAGTTCTATTCATTTCTTTGTTACTAACTGTGAAATAGAATGTGCACATGTATCGCTACCTTAATTCTCTTACATCCTACTGTTAGAATGTACTACATTCGTGGTGATAAAATTTGAACGCTTTATCACTTGATTAGAAAAATTCCAGTGACTTCATATTCATTTCTTTTTGTGCTTGCTAGTCCTTTATGATGTATGCTTGTCTTTTCCAGGTGTTCACTTGGTGATGTGACAAACACTGATATATACTATAAAAAGGCCTTAGAAGTATCAAACAATAAATCTGCTCGAGCTTTGGTACAATTTAACTAGATTATCCATTTATCTACTATAATTTTTTGTAAATATTCTAGTCCTGAGAAGATTGCTCTTTGCCAACAGCGATCTCTAGCTCGAAGTGCCTATGAGAGGGAGGACTATAGAACAGCTAAAGATCTTTGGTATATAATTTCAAAATGTTGATGTGTTTATGCTTGATTCGATTTTATACTGTCCTTCAACAGCAAATATAAATTGCTTTCACTGGAATTTGTTTAGGGAATCTGCATTAGCACTAAATTCCCTGTATCCAGATGGCTGGTTCGCCCTTGGTGCAGCTGCATTGAAGGTGACTCATTCTTGTTCTTCTATTCCTTCTTTGCATGTTATTTCTTGTGTAGTTTTATGTACGCTCTTGCCTTCGTCTTCAACATGTGTCTCCAGGTGTTTAATGTAATTCTTGCTTGTACAGGTATTCAATTGAGAAAGTTGGATGTATAGAAATAGAACTATGTTTCTTCGTAGCCCTCTTAGCCTACTAGTCTTTTATGCATCTAATGTGGTTGTTCATGCAGGACCGTGACATTGACAAAGCAGTGGATGCATTTAGTCGTGCTGTCCAAATAGATCCAGATAATGGGGAGGCCTGGAACAATATTGCTTGTTTGTATGTTGATGCCTTTTCTTTTTTTATGTTTGTGCTCTTTGTTCATCAACCTGTATCATTTCTTAGTACCTTTCTGTTTCTCTTTCTTTGTTGATACTTTGACTTAAGCTAAGACCATGCACAGCAAGCATATTATCAGGGAGAAAGCCAGGATTCCACCTTTGAAGTGCCCAAATAATATAATGCAAAATTTTGTGCAATAATGTTTTATATTATCCCTACTAACTTAAAATTTAAGGTGAAAATATCAAATGAATTTTTCCCCCCCCCTGATACATATTAATCTATCAAATCTTCAAAATTTTGTAATGGTAGGTAAAAGTTGAATTATTACAGCTGTATAAGAATGTATACATAAGAAAAATTATACTAATACTAGCCCTCAGTATATAAATATAAACAAACAGATCTAGGTAAAAATTAAAAACCAAGTTTCATAAATAACTAAAATTTAATATATGTTTACAAATTTAAAATATAAGAATTCTTTGATGAAAATGAGAGATTATTTCTCATTTTTTCTGAAAATGAATGTATTATTAATCATTATACATCAAGAAAGAGGGAGGGAGGGAGATTTCCAAAAGCCGATTGGGGCCATGTCCATCCTTGGTCCGTCGATGGCTTGATCACATGAGGGAGGAAGGGAGGGCTTCCAAAGGCTAGGGGGGCATATCCTTCCTTGGTCCCTCAAGGGCTTCGCTCCTGCCTGCTATTATTTTTTGTTCATTTGCTGCATATTTCATTCTTTGGATGCATATTCAGTTCTATATTATATCCTTTTTTTATGCTCATTTTTTATTATTTATTATATCTGATATATTATGTACATTTTTTGAACTGCCTAGGCATATGGTCAGAAAGAAGAGTGCAGCAGCTTTTATTGCTTTCAAGGAAGCCGTAAAATTCAGGTCCTTTTTATCAGGTTTTTCCCATTTGAATCAAATTGGTTCTTGGTATTTGGAGGACTAACAAGCTAGAATTTGCAGGAGAAATAGTTGGCAAGTTTGGGATAACTTCAGCCATGTCGCTCTGGATATCGGGAACTTTCACCAAGTAATATATTTCCTTAGTATATACTCTCAATTTTTATCCCAATAATTGCAAATTTTTGTCATCTTGGATTTATTTGTCCCAAGAATGGGTAAGTAAAGAGGACCACAGTCTAGAGAATTAGATTAGGATATTAAAATTGAAGAGGGCATCTGGTGTGTTGTTTGCAATATACTTCCTGAGACGAAAGGAAAATTCACAAGGTGGCTAGTAAACAGGTGATGCTTTATGGGTGAAAATGTTGGACGATTAGGTAGGAAAACATGTAAAAAGTGAGTGTCATTTATATAAGGATGCTGTGATAAATATGTGATTTACTAAAAAATGCAAAATACACAATGATTAATCGAAACAAGGCTTTGGCACCTAGAGAATTAAGTTAGAAGAACTAGTTAAGATGGTTTATGCAAATGATACTGCATTGCACACTAACTAGGAGAGGGACAGGCTAAATATTGGAATCGGAGGAAATAGTAAACAAAGATCTGTTAGTGCGCGTAAAGTTCTTGACAGATTATTTGCAAATAGTAATATATGTTAGTTGCACCATACTAATGCTTTCTGACATTCAGCTTTTTCAATGTGGACAGACATGCCTAATGCTCCTTGAGATAAATTTTCTTTCAGCACCAAAACCAGCCATATCAGTTTGTTTTGAGTGTTGAAATTTCATTTGATGTATATCACTTAAATATGGTGCATTTTGAGATATAGGTATTGCGCATGAACATTTAATTTTGTTGCTGTATCAAAATTCCTATAATGTGAACTTCTAAGATATAGTCTTTATTAATGCTTAAATATGTCTTCACTGTAGGCACTGGAAGCAATTAAAATGGTACTAGAAATGTCCTCTTACAAGCGGGTCGATGTTGTGTTATTTGATAGGCTGATTAGGAAGTTTGAAGAACGATCCTCTATTCCTGCTCTAGGTTCATTTGATACCTATCAAGCAAACTTAGCTGATCCTTTACCTGGCGATGCCAACGAGTCTGAGAACTCAGAATCTGTCCCTGACGATCCTCGTGAATATGACCACTTATTAGATTTGCTTGGGAATATTCTAAAGCAGGTTGGTAAATGCTACATTGCCTATATATTTCCTGTGTGTTATTCACCTTCTTCCTAGATCCTATGCATGAACTACTTCATGCACAATTGTATTTACTATTGTAACAGCTATATTTCTTGTTTGAACTTTTCTAGTCCTATCTATCCTTATGTGGTTGCACAAGAAGGAATTACATGTTTTATCTTTATAGTACTAGTCTCAGATTCTTAAAATAAGGTTTTACATGATATCGAGCTTTATTTATCCTTTTAGGTTGTTCAAAATGATGGTAATGAGGATATATGGGGCCTATATGCAAGGTGGCATAAAATCAAAGGCAACCTTACTATGTGCTCTGAAGCTCTTTTGAGGCAAATCCGGTCACTCCAGGTATAACATTTGGTTTAAAAATATGTCCTGAACCCAAGTACGGAGTTTCTTCATCTACGTTGTAAGCTTTATATTGAAGTGTAGTGTTGTGACAACTTGTAAAGTTTAACTATGACACTTTTTGCTTCAGTCCGCTCTGTTCTTCAATTTATACTTCCAGATTGTTTAAACATAAATGAAGTTGTATCACTTTTAAAAAATATGGAAGAAAGAAAGATAGTGCGTAAAGTATCGTGGTGCAGAAGCTAGCGCAAAATGTGTGGATACTTTTTAGTTAACACTCTAGTTCCCATTTATATTTCACTTCAACCCTGGCTTTCAAAAAATATATAAGACAATCTAATTTTTATTAAAATGATCAGCTGATCCCTTCTATAAAATGACTCAGTTTAGTTTAGTTCAAACAGGGTTAAAAGGTCATTTTACAATAAAAATCAGATTTTTGTTAATGATGATTGATGAGGAGCTGAAGTGCAATATATGTGTAAGTTCAGATACTGAAAAGTGTTCAAGTGCAAAGTATAGGGACAAAGTCTCAGTACTGGGATTGCTTACGGAGCATCCATTTGTTTTACCCTAAAATCTATGTTTGATGGAGGGTTAATTGTCGAAATATGCCATTGTCAATAGAGCAAGATACTGAAGGAGAATGGATACTAGTGAGATGTTATATGACATTGCACAGTGTTCCACTGTATGCTGGATGATCATATGCTCCAATTTATTACAAAGATATTCTTCTAAGAACACTAATGATAGGCCCGATGTCGGAGTAGATTGCAGAATGTTGCAAAATGTAATTGCAGAGTGTTACAAAATGTAATTAAGTTTTCATGCCTCTGTTTTCGTGTATACCTGCATGTGTTTCCTTTGGCTTAATTATTCCCTTTTATAACAGGGTTCAGAGCTGTGGCGTGATATTGATAAGTTCAAAAGGTTTGCTCGGGCTGCTTTACATCTTTGCAAGGTTAGCATGGAAATAGCTTCCTCAACTGGAAATCGTACGGAATTAGTTACAGCTGAGTTCCGTCTAAGAAGCTATGTCAAGCAGGTAACATCTGTTTTTTCTTCACGATGAAAAAAGAATCTACTTGCCGAACTTCTTCTTTTTCTTATTATTCTTTTTTATTTTTTTAGTCTTTAGTACTGTACTGTCAAACTATGTAGATTTGTTAGGGCTTCTCCGTGGTGCAGCATAATTTTTCTGGCTACTGAAGAAGAAAAATACTGAGTAGCAAGTCAATTAAATGTAATGGACATGAATTTCTTAATTAGATATTGCCTTGAAAGGAACTTTAGTTCACATGATGTTTATTGTGTGAACTTTAATCTTCAGGACCAAAGCTAGAAAATATAAAATCACAATAATTACCTGAAAGGGGCATGTTGCTTGTTGGTTGACTATGTGACACGCAACAATGTCCCAAAAGGTGGCTGAAGCATGTTAGTATGCCGGTGTATGCTTTAATTGGTACCACATTGATATGGAGTGTGTTCCAGAATAATCAAATGAGCATGTAGAATTGCATTGTAAATTTAAAAGAAGCCAGGGAAACCATAATGAAAATGTAAATGTTCTTAGCAACTTACTGATTTAAAGTAATGTCATAATATTTCCTAATAACAACTTCAAGTAATGTGAGAAACCAAGTGGCAATGATTAGAATAGAAATCACAGATTTGAAATTTCCCTTCGTAGTGAATGCTTTGTAATCTCTGAGAACACTTGATAATCCTCTGCATGTTTTTTTTTTTTTTCCAGGCTGTGAACTTCTCGGAGACCGAGGAGTTCAGGCAACTCCAAAGCTGCCTGAATGAAATTAAGGAGCAACTTGATGCTACTGCTGAGGGTGGTTAGGTGGGATATTTTAAAGCTGAACTTGAACTTCGCTTCACATTCGACTGGTCATTTACAGAATCCAGGTTGGCCATCAAATCTCACTTCACTGTAGCGGTTGCCCGAGGGATCTGGATCTTACTAAGTACAGTGCTGGTCTGTATTTGTGCCTAAATTATATAGGTGCCATTTTTGCCATGTATCAAGTTACCAGTTTAGGAGTTACACAGCACTCGCTTATATTAGACACAGAAATTTTGTTATAGGCATAGGAGTCTTGCTCTTTGTGGTAAAATTAGGAATCAATTTATTAATTAATCAGTTTGCTTTTCTGAAGTTATTTAAAGCTGTAACACAGGCAGAATTTTGTAGCCAAGTTGAGCTAATTGTGTTTAACATAGTCCCACTATTTATACTATATTTGCAATCTGCATGATTTATTTTTGACAAGTATGAGTGCGGAGATTTTGTCAGCTTCTGAATCCTTTGTTTGCTTTGGCTCTTATGTTACTGTGTGTATATGAATAGATAGTCACCATGATGCTTATTATTTAACTATTTAATGCGCCTCGTTTGCAGTTGTTCTTTTGCTCCTGTGTTAATCTTTTTATTTTTTGTTTTCTTGTTTTTTTTGTGTTCTGTATCAAAGCTATAGTGATTGTTAGGCTCCTTGCTAAATAAAAAGCATAGGGATTTGTTATACAAGTCGTTTCTTTTGGTCTTTTTTCCCAGTTGTCAAAACTTAGGCTTCTTTTGGATGCGAGATGAACTTTTTGTGTAAAGATTTTCTTGCGTAATTAGAAGTTGAGAGTTGAATTTTGCAAACCGAAAGGTTTATTTTGTCGTGAAAAAATAATTTGAGGACTAAATAAGGTATTCATTTTAAACATTTGATTGCAGTACTAATATTATTCTTTTAGCGAATTTAAAAAAAAATACGGAATAAAATATTTATGTATGATGTATCTAAAGTAGTCTTCGCAGGGGGTGAAAAGGACGCATGCTCATTTATAGGTGGGGTACTCAATTTAAATGTGCATGTCTCCTTTTATGTTCCCACCTTTATATAGTGGGAAATAAGTTATTAATTGTGTAGTGAAGATGAATTATCACTGCAATAAAATTATGTTACAGTAATATTTTTAAATATTCATAAAATTCAAAAAAAATATTATTGGTAATCGTCGTTAGGATGTATAGCGACACATTATTATAATGTGTCATATTATTATAATGTATCGTAAAAATATATCCATCTAACTTAATTTTGATATAGATGGGATATAAATTGGACACTTGCATAAAAGTATCGCAAAAGTGTCTCTATAATCTTATTTTGGAGAAAATAACTCAAGTACAATGTTTACTAGGAAGCAATTTTGCTAGATATAATTATTGGTAAATGAACGAGGAGCTTATCATGTTGAAAAGTTTGACGATAAATAAGCTCAAAATTATTCCATAATTAACATTAAAAAATTGCCTGTTCTTTTCTAGTTGACATATCTTTTTTCTAACCTGTGGAAGAATTTCTTATTCACACATGAAAACCATATTATAAAGTGGTGTATTTTGGGCTGGGTTTGGGCCATAATAATATGAATCCAATTAAGGCCCATAGTCCAAATTTTTAATTAATGTTGCTGATGAGCAGATCTAGAGTATTGAAAAAACCATTACCAAGAAGCTAATATAATAAAATAAGAAGTTAGAATAATATGTTTTTGATAAGATTGTTGACCTGCAGTTTGTAGATGACATAACTTAAATATCAAGATTATGCTACAAGAGGAGACACAGGCACAGGATATATAAGCTTCTGTGCCATAGATTTTGATACCCTTTACTTAAATTCCCCTACTTTGATGTGGTTTCATCAGTATTGGATTCAGTTCCAATGCTAAAACATTATTTTTCTGCAAAAAAGCAAAAAAAAAAATGTAATGTTAAAGGAGATACTGAAATGCTGATTAATTTGCTGCTTAAATTAATTGATGCATTGGCTCACCTCTAGAGTGCAATGAAGCGTATGTCACTTATTCTCTATCATAGTTATCCGACGTAAAGGTTGGGTTGGCGATCCAGTTCACTATTCGCGAGCCAGTTCGTGATCGAAATGAGTTTGAGATCGATTGTTTGTTTAATGAACGAGTCGAACATGACCTAGAATAAGTTTAGTCATATTCGGCTCGATATAGTTCGAATATATATATACATATATAACTAGGCTGGAATACTATCGATAGCACCAAATTATTAATGCTATTAATTTTTTAGCCATTAGATTAAGAGATATATGGTTAGAATGATAGTGATCCTCTAGAGTTTAGTGGGTTGTTGGTTGAATAGTAAAAATTATAGAAGATCAATATAATTTTAACTACACATCCTTTCATCCAAAAACTGAAAATTTAGTAGTATCAATTGCTTGGTGCTATCGATAGTATTCCAGCCGAATTATATATATATATATATATATATATATATATATATATTAAATTTAAATTATTATATTAAAATTTTAATATTTTATTTTTTAAAAAATTTTGCACTTTGTAGTAGGGCAGACAATCTAACTTGTGGTTTACAAGTCAAATTTATATTCGGTTCGTTAACCAACAAACAGAACACGAGTTAAATTTTTTAACTCGATATTTTAACAAGTCAATTTATATTCAACTCGTTTAATAAAAAAAAGAATACAAGCCGGTCAGATCGCTTATGTTTGGTTTGTTGACGGCCTTACCTATATGATGTACAACATCTAATTTAATATTTCCACATTGTGTACAAGTACAAAAAAAAAGAAGAAAAAAGTAATTTTGAAGCATGCATCACATTAATATGCAAATAACATATTTTCTTTCATTGGACTCTTCTACATCTCATCTGCTATATGTTGTATCTGATATAAATTAGACTTTTTCCACTAGAAAAATGTTAAAGTTTACAATAAAAAAAAAAACTGTAATCTTTCAACTCTTTTATTTAAGAGTACTTAATTGAAATTTACTAACCTTATATTTATTTTTAATTTTGAAAAAAAGTACAGTGATAAGATTAGTGAGAAAATATGAGAAAATATTGGCCATTAATTCCACCTAAGCCCTATGAAACCAATCTTGGTGTGAATTTATTAGTAAAGATGAGAAAGAATCTTCCCTTTTTTGGCAAACTACTTGCTTGTAGATAACCACTAAGACTTTGATTTACTTTGTGTAATTTATGCCATCACCATCATATCCCATGAAAATAAAGTTACTTAGCTTGTGATTATGACTTCCTCTCAAAGCATCCCTCTCACATGTTGGGAGTGAATTAGGAGAGCTCTTTTATCCAATGCTTTCACATACATTTTTTTTTTTTAAAAAAAAATTGTAAGATAAGTATATATATATCTAGGGCATAGGCTTTGTCCCCCAAATCCCAACTGTTCTTACTGGAGAAGTGCTGTAAAAAAAAAAAAAGTTTGGAAGTGTGATATCACAAGGTTGCAGTTGTGGGTGATAAAGCTATTTTTTTAATTTTTTTTTTTTTTTATTATCTATCCTTTTTATTATTATTATTTTTTATTTCTGTTTGTTTTATGGGGCCCACATTCCCTTAAACAGTGCATGGGAAGCAAAGCTAGCTTGGTGGGTTTTTTTTTTTTTTAAAATCTTTTTCTTTTCACTCAAACACATCTTATCATCATTAGAAAGAAAAGGCATGGGCTTTGTTTACTCTTTTCACAAAGTAGGGATTTGTTTATTCCTTCATGCTAAAGTAGGGGAGAATTAATACTGCTATGCCCTAACTATAAGGAAAAGGGGTTTGGGAGGGGAATAAGAAGATAAAGAGAACGGTGGCCCAGGGTATTGTTATTAATTGGGTGGGGAGGAGAGTGAGGCCATGTGCATGAGGTGCAAGTGGGGAACAACAGTGAAGGGGATAACATGGAGCAATATCCTCCACCATGCCCAGTGTATTTTGTGTAGCTTTTGGCTTTTTTTGTTTATCTTTTGTTTTATTTTATTTTTCCCAATCCTGTTGGACAAATTAATTTATTTAATTTATTCCAGCCTATTTCTTTCATTGTAGAAAGATTTATTTCAAGGGGAAAAAATATATATTAAAATTTACTATACCAACAATCAATTTATTTTAATTAACTAATTATATAGTCTAATATTATATCAAATTCTATGGTGATCTCACTATGCAGTACCTACGTGATTATTACACAATAATAATTATGAGGGACTATATCTAATATATCCTGTAAAATTTAAAAATAGAGAATTAAAATATCTTTATTTATTTTAAATAAATTCAAATCTTTTTTTTATTTTTTCAAGGGTTTATTAATGTGATTGAATTTTTAGAAAAATATTTTAATAATTTCAGAATATGTTTAAAAATTTTAAATAGCAATAAAAGATAAATAATTAAGCAAAACCCCTAATAAAAAAAAAAACACAGCCGCTCGTGACTTTGCATGCCACCACTTAAACTAGAATTGGACTAGTACTTGTAATAAGCCTTTATAAAATATATATATATATATATATATATATATATATATATATATATATATATATATATATATATATAAAATTAGACTGGAATAATATCGATAGCACAAAGTTATTGGTACTATCAAATTTTTAATCCTTAGATTAAGAGATGTGCGGTTAGGTTGATAGTGATCTCCTAGGGTTTAGTGGATGATTGGTTGAATAGTAAAAATTTTAAAGAACAACTATAATTCCAACCGCATATTCTTTCATCAAAGAGCTGGAAATTTGGTAGCACCAATTGTTTGGTGCTATCGATAATATTCTAGCCGGACTATATATATATATATATATATATATATATATATATATATATATATATATATATATATATATAGAGAGAGAGAGAGAGAGAGAGAGAGAGAGAGAGAGAGAGAGAAAGATAACTAGGCTACTATACAATTAATAGCTCCAAGTCCTTGGTGTTATTAAGTTTTTGATTCTTGAATTAAAAGATATGTGATTAGAATGATAGTGAACTCCTAGGTGTTAATGAGTGGTTGAAAAAATAATATAATATAAGAAATAAAAAATATCAAAGAAATAGATCTAACGGCAGAAAATTGGATAGCACCAAATATATATATATATATATATATATATATATATATATATATAGTCCAACTGACTACTATGCTATCGGTAGCATTAATAATTTAGTGCTACCTAGTTTTCATTAAAACAAATAAATTCTTCAGACAATAAATTTCATTTCTTAAAATTTGGATGCTCAATTAATTACAACCAAAGTTAAGAAGGTTTAGGGGGTGATTTTTTTTAACGTTTATCAATCTCAGATTTTTTTTCTTTTTTTTTTTATCCCTATCTTGAAAAAGAAAAAGAAAAGAAAAGTTTGTATGATTTTACAAAGAAAGGCGACAAAGGTGACACAAGGATCGAAAAGATTTAATCACCACAATCTCAGGTATTTTCTCAAATAACAGTATACATATATATATATGGATCCACATGTTTTCTATTTCTTTCTCAAAAAAAAAAAAAAAAAAAAAAAAAGAAAAGAAAAAAGAAAAAGAATCAAAGGTACACACAGGTGGAACTTAAGCTAAAGTTTATTTGAGACACGCATGCCTTTAGTTCTTTGCTGTATTATATATTAATTATTAATGCTTAATTAAGAGTACGTACTAACAAGCTATTAACTATGGGAATTATTTGGTGGGGGCTTGTTGTGATGTGAAATTATGATAGTGAGTTATGTGCTGTAACACACAGCACCATTTTGTCAAAACAAAACATTTGGAATCTCTGCAGTAACCTTAGTAAGAAGCAAACCTGGCTCCAATTAGTCCAATTATTGCAAAGAAGTTGCCAATATTAGAATCCACATGACATGGCATTTTCTTTACCACAAGGGGAACCAAAAAAAAAAAAAAAAAAAAGGGTTTGGTTCATATGCATGGGTGCCTTAATTAGATCTAAGGCATGTGCCTTAAAGATCCACTTGTCTTTGTTAGGTCCATTTTTAATTAAGCCAATTGAAACCCTAGATTCTAGTTGGTGCGGCTTAGGTAAAATTGTCGCGATCGATGCGGTAATCCGTTAATT
The DNA here is from genome assembly GCA_029204045.2 of Tillandsia leiboldiana. Classification (NCBI taxonomy): domain Eukaryota; kingdom Viridiplantae; phylum Streptophyta; class Magnoliopsida; order Poales; family Bromeliaceae; genus Tillandsia; species Tillandsia leiboldiana. Next base: position 14,046,596 of record CM055078.1, read on the forward strand.
AGTTGTATGAACCACACTAAAACATGTTTATTGAGATGCATAGTTACACTTAATTTGTACACATTAATTCCCTTTGCGTTTTGTTTTTCCTAAGTTTATTAATTGATCGAGTCGATTTATGAGGTTAAAAGATTAATTTCCTTCTACTTTACCCTAAACTAGCTTAGGATTATATTATCTGAGATACAATTTTAAATTAATGGCTTAAGTTATGAGTGATACAGCTATAAGATATTAATGTTTCACAAGTGGTGCACAACTCTTAGCTATATATAAAAGAGGGAAAAAAAAAGTCGCACCCATATATTACACTTATTTAACGATCGAAATTATGAGTTCGTTAACTAATTTCCAGGTATGAGAGATTAGTTAAACTAGTTAAATGGGGTGGTTTTAATTATATGCATGTTTAACTACCCTAAAAGTGTAGAGCATGAGAATAAAACAATTAATGAAAGGGTAAGTAATTAATATTGTACTAAAAATGTGATTAGCTAGCTAGCTGTTTCCTCCTGTCATATTTTAATTAATCTTTATTCCAAGTAAACCTTCTAACGTTATGTAACGTCCTGACCCTTCGCAACCGGGCTATGATGACGCCTGGTCTAAGCCGAGGATGGCGAGGGAAATGATGGTCCTTCAATTCCAGAGACACTCGAGGATTCCACCAGGGAAATTAAGAAAAATAAAAGCAGGTGAGGAAGGGGGCAGAGGTGAGGAGGAGTGTGGAAGGAACGAGTACAGAGTTAGAGAGTACGAAGAAGTAGAAGAGAAGAAGATTGGGGAAGATGGGGTTGGAGAAAGAAGAGAATTGGAGAAGAAGTAATAATTTTCCATTTATGCCTTCATCTATGCTACAATCTACTCTTATACTTTCTCCAAATTGTACTGAAGTGCGAAATGTAAATTGTACTAAAGTGCGAATTGTAAATACTAAGGGCTAATACTGAAAATAAAGAGTAATTGCTAATTGGACCACCTTGGGCCTAATCTGGGATCCTCCTAGTGGAACTCTGGGCCCCCGCAGTGGATTCCGGTTGGGTTACCGGGTAGCCAGGTACCCGGTTTGCTGCCCGCTCCATGCCAAAAGGACCCGTACCTGCCACGCGAGCTTATCTCCAGCGAAGCCTATGCTATTCTCATCACTTTTGACCACGCGTAGATTCTGTCGCCCCTAACTCCTCTGTGTCCTAAAAACCCCAATTTACCTTCCCTCTCTACCTTTCTCCTCTCTCTCTCTCCTACTGAAAGGGGGGCGCCGGACCTCGCTTGTCGTCGGACCTAACATCTCTCCTTCCCTTCAGCCGACTCTTGTCCTCAAGGGTCAAAGCCGAGGAACTGAGCCTTGAGTGCCCAGTAATCCTCCCAGGTGGCCTCCGCTTCGGTCAAGTTGCTCCATTTAACGAGAGCTTGTGTCACTACATTGTTTCCGCGGCGGATTACTCGGTGGTCCAGTACCCTTTCCGGTTGCGCCAACAACTGTCCTTCCTCCCCCACCAGCGGCACCGTCGGTGAGATCCGGTCTACAGAGGTGGCTCCGCGCTTGAGGAGCGAGACATGGAAGACCGGGTGGATCCTCGCGCCCTCCGGAAGCTGCAGCTTGTAAGCCACGGGCCCGACTCTTTCTAAGATCCTGAAGGGCCCGTAGTACCTCGAGGTAAGTTTAAGGTTGCGCCTTAATGCCATGCTACTCTGGCGGTAGGGCTGGAGTTTCAGGTATATCATTTCTCCCTCATTGTACTCCTTGTCCACCCTTTTTCGATCCGCGTTCTGCTTCATTCTGTTTTGCGCCTCTCTGAGTCTTTCTCGAAGCACTTGAGTCACCTTCTCTCTCTTCTCTGTCCATTCCTCCACCGCGGGGCCGGTGCCAAGCCCTAGGTTGACCGTCGTATACGCCGGCGGGGAATACCCATACAGGGCTTGGAAGGGTGTCATCCATAGGGAGGAGTGGTGGTTGCTATTGTACCACCACTCTGCCAGGGTTAGCCATCCATGCCACCTGCGGGGATATTGGAAGCTCATGCAGCGGAGGTAAGTTTCCAAGCAGCGGTTGACTATCTCTGTCTGCCCATCGGTCTGCGGGTGGTAGGCTGTGCTCATTTGCAGCTTGACACCCAGCAACCGAAAAAGGTCTTGCCACACTTGGCTCGTGAAAATTTTGTCCCGGTCGGAAACTATTCCTTGTGGTAATCCATGCAGCATATACACAGTATCCAGGAAAGCCCTTGCCACCTCTTGTGTTGTGTAGGGGTGGGACAAGGCAATGAAATGGGCATATTTTGTAAGCCTATCCACAACGACCAGGATTGTGTCCTTACCCTCTGATTTCGGCAGGGCTTCAATGAAGTCCATACTTATCTCTTGCCAGGCTTGTGTTGGAATCTGTAAGGGTTGCAGCAGCCCCGCATAGGGAGTGCCATCGACCTTGTTTTTGATACACACTTCACAATTTTTTACCTTTTTTTCCACCTCCTGTTTCATTCCGGGCCAGTAAAAGAGTTGTTTGATTCTCCTGTAGGTGTGGTTGATGCCAGAGTGCCCACCCAAGGATGATGCATACATAAGTTCTAGCAACTTTGGCCTCAGACCCCCTGTCTCCCCTATATAAACCCGCCCCTTGTATCTTAGCACCCCCCTGCTTGTAGGTATAGTTAGGTTGGGATTTTGGACTGAGCAGCAATTCTGCGATCACTTGCCGGAGGTGTAAGCTTCTCTCATAGCTATCAGTTACCTCCTTGATCCACGCAGGGACAATAGTAGTCATGGCATGGTTGTGCCCTGTCTCTATCATTCTTCTCAATAAGGCATCTGCTGCTGTATTCTCCTTCCCCTTCTTGTACTGTATGGTATAACTCAACCCCATCAACTTGAGCATCCCCCGCTGTTGGGCGGCGGTGGTTATCTTTTGCTCCAGGAGGTACTTCAAGCTTTTGTGGTCGGTTTTTACGATGAAAGGTTGTGGGCTAAGATAATGCTTCCACTTTGACACCGCCAGAAGTATAGCCAAAAACTCCTTTTCATACGTCGACAACCCCATACTCTTGACACCAATTGCCTTACTAATGTATGTCAGTGGTCGCCCCCCTTGAGTAAGGACAGCCCATATTCGATAACTGCAAGCGTCCACCTCAATGGTGAAAGGTTCCTCATAATTCGGCATCGCTAGTACTGGTCCTGTCGTCATTACCATCTTTAGCCTCTCAAAGGTCCTTGCGGCTTCTTCATTCCAAGAGAAATTATCCTTCTTGAGTAGCTCGGTGAGAGGTTTGCTTATGCCCCCGTATCCCTTAATAAATCTCCTATAATATCCTGTCAGCCCAAGGAACCCTCTCAGTTCCTTCACTGTAGTGGATGTTGGCCATTCCTTCATAGCCTCTATTTTGGAAGGGTCTGTGGCCACCCCTTCTTCTGAGATGATATGGCCCAAGAATTCTACTTGCCGCTGCCCAAAGAAACATTTGGTCTTCTTGGCGAAGAGGCTGTTGCTTCGCAATAAGCCTAGCACTTCCTCTAAATGCCCCAAGTGCTCTTCCAACCCTCTACTGTACACTAGTATAATGTCAAAGAAAACTAATACAAATTTTCTTAAGAAGGGCTCGAATACCTCGTTCATTGTCGCTTGGAACGTTGCCGGTGCGTTGGTTAATTCAAAGGGCATGACGAGGAACTCGTAGTGGTCCCTGTGAGTCTTGAACGCCGTCTTGTGTACATCTCCCGGGCACATCCTGATCTGATGGTACCCGGACCTCAGGTCGACCTTGGAAAAATATTTCGAGCCTCCTAATTCGTCCAACGGGTCGTCGATGAGGGGTATGGGGTACTTGTCCTTTATAGTAGCCTTGTTGAGCTGTCGGTAGTCGACGCAAAGTCGCCAACTACTGTCCTTTTTCTTACTAGTAGCACCGGGGAGGCGTAGGGGCTTGTGCTGGGCTGAATTATGGTTGCTTGTAACATTTCTTTGATTTGCCTTTCGATTTCATCTTTTTGCTCATGCGAATATCGGTAGGGGCGGAGGCTGACTGGTTTGGTCCCTGGTTGAAGTGGGATTTTGTGGTCCTGAACTCTCACAGGTGGGAGAGTCCTGGGTTCCTTGAACACATCTTCATAGTGGCTCAGCAGCTCCTGCATTGGTTCGGGGGTATTGTCTAACCTTCCTTCACCTTCATGCGGGCAATACTGCCCTATTGCACAGCACCCACCTTCAAACTCTGCCTGATACCATTGTGACACAGTTATAAATTTCAACTCGGCTGCGGTTGCCCTAGCTCCGGACCCTTCGGATATTCCCTTGAGTACCATTTGTTTTTCCCCCTTCATGAATGATACGGATTGGTCGTCGTAGTCGAACGTCACCTTTCCATAGGTTCTCAACCAGTCAATTCCCAAGATGATACTCGAACCTTCTAATCTTATCACTCTCAACTCGGCTTGGTATGGTTCCCCTTGCATGGACCATTGGAAGTTAGAGCATTTGAGCTTGCTCATAACCTTGTGCCCGTTGGCAACTGTCACGACGAGTGGGGTAGCTGCTGTGAGGTTAGCCTTGACCTCCTTGGCGACTTGGTAGTCGATAAAACTATGTGTGCTCCCGGTGTCTATCAATATGGTCAATGTTTTCTTGCCGACCTCTCCTTGCACCTTAATTGTATCGTAGGGATTGAGTCCACTAAGAGCATGTACAGACATGCCCCTTTCTTCCTCTTCCTCTGCCTCAAGTGTGGCTACTTCCTCCTCCTCCTCTGAGTAGAGTAGTTGTTCGTCGAATACTTTGTCAAGCTCCGGGCTGGCACTAATGTGATGCAGTGCTTTAGTCTGACATTGGTGCCCAGGTTGGTATTTTTCCCCACATTTGAAGCACAATCCTGTAGCCCTTCGTTGATCAAACAGTTGTCTATTGATGCCTTGCTGGTTCCCTGCAGGTCTCTGGTAGCTCGGTTTTGGATCTCCCCCGGTTGCGGTTGCTCTCTGTCCACCACCCCCGGGGTACATGGTTCCTGGGGTCTTGTAGAGGGTCCTGCTCTTCTTCATGATAATCGAGAGTGCTTGCTCGTGTAGTCTGGCTTGCTCATAAACTTCCTCCAGTGTGGCCGGTTGCGACAGGTCGATGAATGGAACTAACTCCTCCTTCAACCCACTTATATAGCTCTCAATAAAATGCTGCTCGCTCAGTGCGGGGTTAAGGTCTAACATCTTGGCCCTCAATTCCTCAAACTTTTTTTGGTTCTTCTCAACCGTGCTGGTCTGCATTAGTTTGTTAAACTCTCACCAGTTTCTTTATATCTGACCCTCCAAACCTCCTCCACACTGCCTCCACGAGCTCTTCCCACTGGATGTTTGGTTTGTCGATAAGGTGTCATTCCTTCCACTTTTGGGCCTTCCTGTGAAATGCATAGTGGATATCTCAACCCACTGGGGCTCCGGAATACGGTAAATCCTGTAGAACTGCTCGCACTTGCTGCTCCACTCTCGGGGTTCCTCCCCGCTGAATGAAGGAAATTCAAACTTCGGATAAGGAATGTAATGTTGGCCTCTGCCTTGGTGTTCCTCTCCTCTGTCCATATGTTTGCGAGGGCTCGGCAGCAGCCCCTTGCCCTTGTCTTCTCCAGTAGTCATCGAGGTGCTGCCTCCAAGGCTGTTGTTAGCAAACTGCCTTCCTTCCTTTATCACCAAGGATGCACCACTAGCAGTTGAGTTGCCTAATGACTGATGACTGAGCGCTTGTTGCTGTGTGGCCAACAACCTAAGCAGTTGGTCATGTCGGCGAGTATTCTCCTTATGTCCCTTGGCTGCCTCGATTTGCAGGGCTTCATATCTATGCTGACCGTCCATTCGCATTTCGTCCAGCTGGTGCGCTAATGCTCCTATCTTCTTACTGCAGTCTTCACTAATTTGTTGTATTTTCTCCTCAATCCTCTCATTACACTCCGAGGTGAGTTGCTGCACTCTCTCCTCCAGTGTGTGGATGTGCTCGTTCATGTCTCTCAATCGAGTTCCTTCCGCCATTTCTGCTTCCTCAATGAGTTGCTTACCAGTATACTTGAATCGGTTACCCTTCTTTGCCCCTATCTTCACTTATCTGTTGCTTGCTTGTAGTGAACTCAAGTTGGCCGGTGATGCTGTGATGATCCGGACTTCCGCAGAGACTGTTGTAGTGATTACAGTGACTACAGGAAGCTCACACAGTATATCGGAGCTCGTAGTGTCGAAAACGGATCTCAGAAATAGATCCTGCGCGAAAATCGGATCAAGTGGGCTTTCCGGGGGCTTTCGGCAAAATTTCGGATGAGAATTTGGCGAAACGGACGGCGGATTTGGACTCAGCGCGCGAAAACGATCAAAATGGTGTATTCGCTTATTTTTTTGGCGCCAAAATTACTGTTCACCGGAACAGTAACTCCGGCGGCCGGAATTACTGTTCCGGCGACTGGCAGCTGGCGGCGAGCGGCGGCGCAGCGGCGGAGCGCGGCAGGGCTCGGCGGAGCGCGGCGCGGGCAGCGCGGGCAGGCGCGGGCAAGCGCGGGCAGGGGCGCAGGCGGCGGGGTCCACGGACAGGCGCGTGCACCGGGAGCACCGAAGATTGCTTTTGCCACGTGGCGTCCTTTGATTGGTTGGACGGCTTCTAGAAGGCAGCGTTGTCTGTGACACGTGGCAGCACCCCATTGGCTGACAGGATCCGGAAGACCCGGCGCGAGGACCGGGTGCGTGCTCCCGGGTGACACGTGGCGGCTTCTGAATGGCCTTGCATAGGCTGTTTCCTGTTTTGTGGACACGTGGCGCGTCCTGGTTGGTCCATTTTGGTGTTTCCTGTTTGGGCCCGGATCTGGTGTGGAGCCCGAAGATTCCCTGGCCTATTAAATAAGGAATCCCCCTCTTTCTCCCTTTCTCATTGCAAATTTCGCATCGTAGAGAGAGAATCCGAGCTTGTGGCCTTTACAAAAATTGTTCATCTCTCTGTCCTCTCTCTCTCTTAAAAATTTCTGAATTTTTGGAGTTACCCATAGCGAGTTATCTGCGACGCGGCGCACTTAGACGATTTCCGATTTCGGCCCATTTTCCGTCGCAGTTCAGTCGGAAAATCATTGTGTGCTAACCAGGAGGAATTTTTGAACGATTTTTGTGGCAGCGCGATCCTAAGAGGTAAGGCTTCGATTTTCGTGTTGATCACTTTGCTCCGTTTTACACTTTTGGCACGGTTCTCGAGGCACCTTTGACCCCCTTTTTGCTGTGGTGTGTTCTGGACAGCATCAACTTCTCTGATTTATATCTTGAGCTAGGAGCATTGGATCAAGGCGTATAAGTAGTCGATTTCGATCTACTCGTCGCAAGGAACGAAACCGTAATTTTTATGGATTTTTCGGAGCACTGTACAGCAGTGAAAAACTCCTCTTCTTCCGTGCTGTTTGGAAAACAACAAATATTGTATTTTTGGGACTTGTATTTATATCGGGTGCGTTGTTTTGTACAACTGTGCACTGTTTTCAGTGAGTTGCGGGATTAGAGGACTGTGGACAGCTAGGAGACTATTTGGGTGTGAATTGCGCTTTTGGAGGTGGGTGGTTGTTGCTTACCTCATTTTTGACTAACTCACTAGGAGTATTAGAGATCCCCTATTTCAAAACTGATAATCGGTATTCCAATTGTGAATTGCATAAGCAGACCCCACAAATTATATGACAGCTCATTTATGTTAAATTGAGACACTATTGTTGGGACAAATGCTATATCCTATTCTCGCATGCAAATGACTTAGCTTGTTGGTATATTAAGATCAATCATTTTAAAATAAACATTAGACACTCTTCTACAGTTTTAAAAGAGGACAATTGCATGCTTGTATGGACATCTAGGTAGGCCACTATTTATTGCTACACTATCATGTTGGGACTTGACTTAGGAGAAACCATGACTGTTTCCTTTCTCCTTCTCATTTAGACTTTTGAGTCTGGTTGCTCGGGTTCGAGCAGGGGTTTGGGATAGTGTAGTCGGGACCTTGGAGTCCGGGACAGGTGGTACTTGATTGTGGATTGTGGGGCATTGTGGTAACCGCGGATATTAGGCGGATGACCAGATGTTGATTACTTTATCAGGCTTTGGACTTATGGGGTATTGCGGCGACCGCGGACATTAGGCGGTTGACCGGATGTTTACTTGTGCATCAAATTGGGGATCGGGCTTTTTGCTAGTGGATGGAGTTTCCTACTTATTGAGTACTATTGCATCAGATTGGGTATCGGGCTTTTCTCTAGTGGATGGAGTTTCCCACTTACTGAGTATTATCACATCAGATTGGGGATCGGGATTGCATTAGTGGATGGAGTTTTTCCACTTTGATCATAGTCATGATCCAGTCCTGCTATTGTGAGACATTGGTTACAGAGATGCTTGATACAGAGATACTATGTGGTTCTTCTATATTATGTGGTTCTTTTTAGTTCAGCTCTGTATTATACTTTTTTATTGTACATTTTATAACTGAGCAGGTTACCAGTGCTTCGTGTATATGAAAAATTCTGTGTGCACGGCGGATCTGTTAGTGAGCCCGGGTTCTGGTTTACACCCGGGGCGTGACAGATGCTCAGCTGAGGCTCGCCCGGTCGTGCTATGTGTGCAATGCACTGGAAGGAGAGAGCTCGGATTAAGATTACCTTCGTTGCCTGAGAGTAATTTGTTGCCTTCGGTTTTTGATTGCCTGAGAGCTTGCTCCTGCGTTGCCTTGTGGGCTGGTAAATGATGATCAATTCCTCACGATCCCTGGGATCGGAATCGCTCTGATACCAAGATGCAACGTCCTGACCCTTCGCAACCGGGCTATGATGACGCCTGGTTTGAGCCGAGGATGGCGAGGAGAATGATGGTCCTTCAATTCCAAAGACACTCGAGGGTTCCACCAGGAAAATTAAGAAAAATGGAAGTAGGTGAGGAAGGGGGCAGAGGTGAGGAGGAGTGTGGAAGGAACGAGTACAGAGTTAGAGAGTAGGAAAAAGTAGAAGAGAAGAAGATTGGGGAAGATGGGGTTGGAGAAAGAAGAGAATTGGAGAAGAAGTAATAATTTTCCATTTATGCCTTCATCTCTGTTACAATCTACTATTATACTTTCTCCAAATTGTACTGAAGTGCGAAATGTAAATTGTACTAAAGTGTGAATTGTAAATACTAAGGGTTAATACTGAAAATAAAAAGTAACTGCTAATTGGGCCGCCTCGGGCGTAATATGGGATCCTCCTAGTGGAACTCTGGGCCCCCGCAGTGGATTCCGATTGGGTTACCGGGTAGCCGGGTACCCGGTTTGCTGCCCGCTCCATGCCAAAAGGACTCGTACCCGCCACGCGAGCTTATCTCCAGCGAAGCCTATATGCTCTTCTCATCACTTTTGACCACGCGTAGATTTTGTCGCCCCTAACTCCTCTGTGCCCTAAAAATCCCAATTTGCCTTCCCTCTCTGCCTTTCTCCTCTCTCTCTCTCCCACTGAAAGGGTGGCGCCGGACCTCGCATGTCGCCGGACCTAACACGTTACTAACCATTTCGACGAATAATTCTAAATTTATTTATACTATACAAGTTATAAATATGTTTCTTGTGAGTATAGATTTAGCATGATAATTCTAATTAAATATAGCTAATAATTATCTATATATGTATATTCTTTGAAAATTCACCTATATTTATTACGTACATGCGCATTATATTCACTATGAAATAAGTGATATACTAATCCAAACTTTTGATACATGAATTTAACATATGAGTTAATTCCCACTCCCACAAAATTTTACTATGCGAGCACGTGGAGAAACAATTAAAGAATATTACCCAGCTCAACTAAAAAATAGAAACTCTTCCCCGTGCCCACTCATGACACCAACTAAATAATGTAGTAGATGGAGGAGTAAGTTTTTTTTTTTTTTTTTTTTTTTTTTTTTTTTTTATACCTTGTAAATATTGGCTTAAAAGAATCAGCATCCTACCTTATGGCGGGAGATTAGGTTGGACCGAGTCACGTTTGAAATGACGGAAGGCTGAGTTGGATCGAGCCATTTTCGAAATGGTGGGAGGCTAGGTTGGGCTTCCAAGTGGCGGGAAGTTATGCTGGGTCAAGTCATGTTCGAAATGGCGGAAGGCTGGATTGAATCAAGTCATGTTCAAAGTGAAGGGAGGCTGGTTGTGTTGAGTCACAATCGAGATCCATAAGTAATATTGTGTTTGTACGCTTTAAGTGAATTAGTTATATATTTTTAATAGTTTGAATTTTTAAAATTAATAGTTAGCGTCAATAATCCGACAGTAAAATCTTAAAGCTCTACTGTATATAAAGGTTTCATCCAAAATTTTTACTTAAAATTTTTTCTTAATTAGCCATATATGACAGTATAAAACTCAAGATATATAACTCCGTCACTGAGATACTTTACCGTCATAATTTCTACTAATAATGATTGTTGATAGATTGCCTTGAAAATGACCTTCCTATCGTTGTTGCATACATATAATAAGAGCATCACTAATCCCATCTCTTTTCTTGCTTTGGGAGTTTAATTAGATGACAACACCCAAGTGGAGGTGGTGGAATGCACTTCAACCATAATTAACTCTAAAATTAGTACATCATGTTGTCTTATCGGAAGCATGTTAAGTCCTTGTAATATATAATTAAACCCTTTAATTTATTGTTTCTTTTACTTTCTTATTGATTGTGACCAAATCAAAAGCTTTGAAGCTTAATTCCTGCACCTTTCTTTTCCTTATCCATTGGATCAGTGACGCCACATTAATTGCATTCTAATTTGGATTTGTTTAGTTTTATCTACACTTGGCCTAGGGCTAAACTACACCAGGGATCTTTTTTGGTCAGGGTTTTGATGATCTCATACTCATCCTAACTTCATTTTTTAATGTATTAATTTATGTTTTAGCATACATATATATTTATGTGAGCTTGCATTCTCATAGATGTTGATTAGTGAACAGGTTTAGTTTCGATCACTAACAATAATTAAAGATTATAAATTTAATCTAATTAGTTAGGCCTCGTTCGGTAATGTTGGTGATAAGAGTGAAAAACCCATAGGCGGATCTAGTAATATATATAAATGTTTTTATCTATAAAAGTAAAAAAAAGACACCATATATATAAAATTATCATATTTTTCTTGATTAGTTCCTTTGTCCTCACACGGAGCCAATAGAATTGGTTCAATAAGATGCCTACTTAGCATACATATTACGATCTCAACTATTTATTATTAATTAAAATATATTCAACTTTTTACCCTATAATAATAGATCTAAACTATTAATAAGCTGAATGGGATGAGCCCAATTAGTTAAGTAAGATTACAATTTAAGATAAATCTAAAAGTAAGAGACTCAATAATAAACTTAATGCTCAAATTGATTGAGTGTGTCGAATTTAATGAGTACTGTGATTAAGATCTTAAGTGCGATGTGCATATCCTTTCTATCATCACGTATTTTTAAAATAATCGATTAATACTTACGATCCACAATATAGTTATAAATTTTTATTAAAAAGTATTGCTATAGGCTTCTAAAATACTATTCTTATATATTGTTTAGCTGTGGACATATATAATTAACAATCCATAAATGTCCCAAAACATTTTCTTTTGCTAAAAATGTTTTATTGTTCACACCAACTAGTGACAATTCTATCCAACCGAGTGACTCTAAGTAGGGTTAAAAGACTTATAAAATTTACTTAAACTATGAACCATTTTAAATTTACTATTCCACCTTTTATAAATTTGATTTTACTTGAATCTAGATACGGTGCTTTTAAGTTTTTCACCGTTAGATTTATTTTTTTGACCAATTCCATTTCTTAGATTATATTATTTCACCAATCTCACACTAGATCTTAGAAAATTATTATCATCCTAACTGTTGTACATCATTTCATTTAAGGACTGAAAACCTATTAGCATCAATGATTTAGTGCTTTTAAAAGTGTAGGAGCTCAATTCGACCTGACTATCTAATATTTCAACTTATTTAATTTGAGTCAGTCAACGATACTTTAGCTTTACAATTTTACTTATTTTTTTTTTATTTTAATAAATTTATAGTTGTAAAAATTGTATCATCCATATTGACAGCTAAACTTGTAAAAATAAATAATACTTTTTAATTTTAAAATCAAAGTGTCGCTAGCTAACTTAAATCAAATAAATAAAAAGGTCAAATAATAAAATTTAAATTTTAAAAAGTTGAACAGTCGATTCAAATTAGACTATAGTCTTTCTCAAATAATTTCAGTACATTTGAGAGAGAGAGAGAAAGGATTCAAACTCTTCTCTCTTGAATTTGGTTTATAGTCAAATTGATTTCGACTTGTCCTCCTTGGTTGATTTGACATTTAACGAAACGTTCAATCGTACATGAAATTTGGCCCCCCAAAAATGCTACTTGTATTCCATATTCGTACATAAAATTTGGCCCACAAAAATACTAGTTTTACATCCTAAAAAGAAAAATGCATTTAACATCCAAATTCTAAATTTTAATTTTTTTTTTTAACAAAAATTTAATAGTGAAAAAAGAAGCTGAGAAGAAGAGGAAAAATATTACACTAATTTAGATGAAAAAGAGTAAAATTTATATAATTTTTTTTTGTATTAAGTAATACAAAATGCATTGACCCAAATGCATTGATCAATTAGCTAGCTAGATTTTAAATATAACACATAAAAACAATATTTATTTTAAAGAAATAGTAGTGGTATATAGTGTTGTTGAGAATTCTATAAATCGACCTAAATTTTAGATCTTGGTTAATATTATTTTTAATTTTTACTTTTTAAATATAAATCTTATATGCTGGAGTATATATATATATATATATGCATTGTACATATTTAGTTACAAAAAAAAAAAAAAAAAAAAAAAATCTAATAATGCATCTTTTGAGTTTTGTTAAAGGTCAAGTTTCCATAAACTATTCTTATCAATTTTTTTTAAAAAAATTTATACTTAGTGTTTTTAAAACAATTAAGTCAATTTTAAAACAATGAAGTAAAATTATCTGCAGAAACATTTAATCAGATATAATACTTTTTTATTTTTATAAATAAAATTTAACATTAATACTTAATTTTTTAAAAAAACAAATCATCCAAATTATTGCCAAAAGTGAAGAGTACTGAATTCGTGGAGTTCCCGTATGAAACTATGGAAGTGTGAAGTCTCAGTTGCTCTGAAACCAAACGTACAATACAAAACCAACAACAACAACCCAAAAAAATAAAAATAAAAAATAAAAAAATAAAAATTTAAAAATAATAATAATTGGGAATCCACATGGGAATGGTGATTTATAGCGTTATTGTTGTTGGATCCGGTGCGAGAGAGAGGGGCACGGTTTTTGTACGGTAAGTGGACACGTGCCAGGTTAAAAGAGTGTGTAGAGATTTTTTTATTTTTACATAAAAATATATAAAATTAAAGAAAAATATTATTGTGTATACCATATATTCTATTCATCCAATAAATAAGATATAAAAATTAATCACAAATTTTTTTTAGTGTATAACTAGTATTGCTTATAAAATTTATTTTTAAAGTTATTTAAATTTGAGCTAATTTATAATTCTTTAACTTAAATTTTGAATAAATTAAAAAATTTACATACTATTATACATTTTTATTTTTATATATATTTTTTTATTTTAAAATTTAATTATTTTTGGTGCTTCGATTCCTCCGCAACTACTATTCCCCACATTTGCTGCACCCCTCGTGAACTGCGACGTCACCCGCACATGCTCCCGCTCAGTTTCTTTTTACATTTTGTCCACCTCACTCCCCTTTTTTCTTTTTTTTTTTCTTTTTCTTTTTTTCTTTTAGCCCCCTTCGCTAAAATGCCCCCCACTTTTAACCAAAATAGCAACTTTGTCCCCAACCCACTTCAAAATAAATGGAAATCATTTTTTTTTGGGACTACTTTGTTCATGGTATTTCTCAAATTAAAATTCTTGAGAACCAAGATCTTAAAATTGAGAATTTTCAAACTATGAGAGAGTTTTTATTTTTTTTAATTCTATAAAATGTCGAAATTCGTAACTCACTTCTTAATTCTCTCATAGTTTGATTTTAGTAGACTAAAAGATCACTTTTAAATTTAATAATAATAATAATAATAATAATAATAATAAGTATTCTAGATACAAACTAAATAAAAATATTAATATACCTATCATATTAGAAGTAACACTCTCACAATTTGAGTTAGTTCTATATATAATGTATAAATAGAGCTAAACCTCTTAACTCGACTGTAGTATTTTGAATGGTAGGTACGCCCACGAGGTTAAGAGAATTGAGCGTGTTAGAATTAGAATAGTTATCGAATGGGTGATCCTCTGAAAACTTGGAGCGTCACAGTTAGTATAAAAAATAATTACTAGCCGGAAATGTGATGTGAGTCTCGGCAGAGTCTTGGTTATGCAGTGAGTAGAGCGCGACTCTCTGGTTAATAATCGTTGCGGGTGGAGCGTGACTCCCCACGAGATCTGTTAAGGTTAGCGTGACGAGTCTCACATCACCTGAAGCTTGTGAGTGTCTTTGAGCTTGACGAGGACATCAGGACTTAAAAGGAGAAGGAATGTAAAACCTCTAGAATTTGAGTTAGTCGTATATATAAAGTATAAATAGGACTAAATTTTTTTATCCGGCTATAGTATTTTGGATTGTAGTTAGGCCTAAGAGATTAAAAGGGTTGAGCGTACTAGAGTTAAAGTAATTATAGTATGAATGATCACCTGAAAAATTAGGGCGTCACATTAGAATTTAATTATAAAGTAATAATTCTTGAGAAATTAACTTGGTAATGAAAATTTTAAACATTCAAGAAAAATTATTTGATGGATAAGAAAAAGTGCAATGCTATTATCTACTTGTCTTATTGACTTCCATTTTTCTTTTTTTAAAACTAAAAATCTATTTAGATATTTGCAACAAAAATAAATTAAAAAAATTGTATTTATATGTTGATGTCCTAACTTTAAAATTCTCTCACGAAAAATTGATTGAATCCACAATCTCTCAGACATTAAGACGCTCTTAAGCTCACATGAATTTAAGAAGAAAAAAAAGGTAATTTAGAAATTTTGAAGAAACATGCATGCATGTAATTAATATATACTAGCTCGTAAAAGTAGTTCCATAAAAAGATTTAAGTTAATGGACCTACCTAGGCAAACAAATTAAGGAACATTCAATTTTTTAATGAACAAAAGATAAAGCAAATACTTTAAAAAAAATTGAAATGTAGAACAAAATAAATAATAATAATTATTATGGTGTAATGATCAATATAGAAGAGATCGCGTTGCGGAGTTTATCTTGTTTGAATATGTAAGTACCAAAGTTTTAATTTAATCTGATGATTCGAATCTCTTTTATTAATTTTTTCAAGCCTGAGCCTATAGATGAACTAAGATAGTCAATTCAAAATCCTCAAAATGGTAATAGAACATCACCACAAGGATTCTCCTGTATATTAGCGAGAATCTAGGGGAAAAGGTATAGTATATATATATATAAAATAATTATTAAAAAAAAAGAAAAAAAGAAAAAAAAAAGTTGCAACCTACTTACTTAGGGGGCGACAAGAAGGTGAAAGCTAAAAGAGGAGGGGTAAAAAAGGAAAACCAACTCCCGCTCTCCTTGAAACACTTGCTTTTGATTGTGTTTTGTAATTTTTATGTATTTATTATCCCATTTTTCTCTCTCTAGTTCTCTCTTCTTTCACTCTTTCTTTTTTCTCTCTCTCTTCTTTCTGTGTGTGCGCGCTCCCCACCCGCCCATAGATCAGACTGCACGCCAGAAGGACCAGAAGGGCCAGAAAGCAGGGCTAACGTCTTCCCAAAAGCAGCTCTTCTTCCCACCTAGAAAGATATAACAACCTTAAAGCTCAAGGGGATGGGAAATAAGGAGTATTAATTATTAAACATGTATATATATATAAATGAGTCAGTGCATTCTATGAGTGCCATAGTAATGTGTACAGCGTACAGCAAAATAATTGTTTATCTTCATCAGATTAAGTTGTCAGATAACGATCTACTTTACTTTATATATATATATATATATATATATATATATATATATATATATATATATATATATACTCAGTGCATTCTATGTGTGCCATAGTAATATGTACAGGGTACAGCAAAATAATTGTTTATCTTCAGCAGATTAAGGTATCTTACTTTACTTTGTGTGTATAAATATATATATATATATATATATATATATATATATATATATATATATATATATATTAGGAATTTGATGAAATTTAAATTTAAATTTTTTTACTGTAATGCTGTGTGAAATAATAGTTTTTTTTCTAGAAGCTTTTCTAATGTAATTTATTATAACTATTTCTTATATATTAATATATTAAATTCTGTAGGCTTAAGCTTTTAGATTCGATGAGTTTTAATAGATAATTTACATATAGTATAATATATCATTCGTAGAAAAGTATGCTTAATTAGTACATAAAAATTAGAATTTGAATTAGAAAAACTATATTATTAAGAAATTTCAACGGATCTTGATGGATTTTACCAAATTGGCAACTAAGTTATGCATTGAAATTAATAATAAGCTGATTTATCATCTGTATTTATTTTACTAAAAAATATTTATTTTTATGAACAATTGAATAAATACCTATGTCAAAAAGAGAATCTCTTTTCGTAAATGCCATTTTAATAAATTAGTTCACGTATACATCTTACAAAACACCAATTTCCAAAAATATCATAATATTAATTTATGCATGTATTTGAAAATTTTCACAGGGGTATGAATGTAAAAGCAAGTAAGATACCTTGCTGAAACTCTACTATTGTTACCAAATTAATCAAATAATCCATGTCAACTTAAGTAGGGTAACTTAATTTACACCAACCGTGCACAATAATTTTTTTTTTTTTTTTGGAAAAAAGAAAAAAAATATACAAAAGCAATAATATATTAAGGACTACAATGAACAGTAAATGAAAGGAAGAATAAAAAATGTACACTGTAACTGGTTCACAAGATAACATTTAAACCTCCACCATAAATAATTAATTTAAATCAAAAAAAAAAGTATTAAAAATTCCCTCACCAAACACGAGCTAATTAATTTTCTCCCGCCTTTGAGCCCATATTATATATATATATATATATATATATATATATATATATATATATATATATATATATATATATATATATATATATATATATATATATATATATTGGTGGTCACATAGAGGAGAGAATATATGTATAAATATATAGAGACATAGATATACAGAGAAATAAAGCTTAACTTGTTGTAGATGATGTACAATTCACACGAAAGAAGAGCCTCCATATATAGTTGTTGTTTCCTCTAATTCTCTGTTTCCTCCGATCCCAATATACACCAACATCTTCTTCTTTTCTTTTCTTTTTTCCCTTTTTTTTTTTGGTTGCAAATTAATTAATTGCGCGAGCTTATTAACCAGATCGGGCCATGACTTTTTGATCCGCATCGCATCCCCTCCGTTACCCGAAGAGGACCATTTTATTCTCACAACAAATCAATAAATAGAGCAAAAGGATTTTACTGAAACCTAAGGAACACTAATATATATCATCATCACCCCACAAAACTTTTATGCGACGCCACTGAATAAAGAAGCGGGATTCGGACGAGAAGAACAAAGAAGAGAATGGTGATGATGATTTGTGGCGAGGACGCACGCATAGGAGGAGGAGGAGGAGGAGGAAGAAGACCAAGAAGGAGGAGTGTGAGAGGAAACACAAAAGTGTTGGGTAACGTGGATGGGTGTTGGGTGAGGAGTAAATACACATATGGTACACTGAGAGAGGGAGGGGAGTATATTGGATACTACTGAACCATGGCCAAGAAGGAACCTGTGGTGGTGGTGGTGTTGGTGTTGGTGGGGGCGGCGGCGGCGGCGGCGGTCGACGCATTGCCGCCTCCGCCGCTCACGTTGCTGGGCCTCTGGAACTGTATCTCGTACCGCATCTTCGACCCCTCCTCGTCCTCGTCATCCTCCTCGTCGTCGTCGTCGTCGTCGTCGTCCTCGTCGTAGTCCTGGCCGTCCATGTTGTAGCTGTCGTCGGCCTCGTCGCAGTCGTCCGCCGCCTCTCGCCGATCCATCAACTCCTTCACAATGTCTTCTGGCTTCAAAACAAACATCCGGGTTCAACCATGATTGCATCACCATGAGAGCGCGCACTGCTGAGAATTTCGCATGTATATATGTAAGGCATACCTTCTTCGTGGGGCCTTCTTCGAATAAGGTCGGAGTTAGTCCGCCGTTGCTCGTCTGTATCTGTACGCCCCCCGAGCCCCCGCCATTGCCGTCGGAGCTCCCGCCGTTCTTTTTGCCACCGTCGGTTTTGGTTTCAGCTTCCGAGGGAGGCGGTTGCGAGGACTGCAGCGGCGGCGGCGGTGGCGGCGGCGGCGGCGGTGGCATTATGGAGAGAACGTTACTTTGTCCTTGTGGATTGGAATGCGAATAAGCTTCTTGGTCTCCTGGCCGGTGTCCGCTGCCGCTGCTGCTGCCGACGATGCCTTGTTGCTTCCGGCGGTAGAGCGCTTCGAGCTGGTGGAAGTAAGGGCAGGTCTTGGAGTCCTCGGGGCGCTTCTTGTTGCTCTCCTTCACCTTCTTGAAGTACTTGTTGATGTTCTCCCACTTCTCCTTGCACCGCTTGGAGCTCCTGTTGTATCCTAATCTCTTCATCTCCGCCGAGATATCCTCCCACAGCGGGCCCTTCGGCCCGGCCTCCAGGTACTTTATGTCGAGCCCGCTCCGCAGATTTATCAGCGCGTGCACCTCCGACTTGGGCCACCGCGACGACGATGCGGTCTCGAAGCCGGTGGCGCCAGGCGCCGATTCGTGTGGGTCGGGGACAGGGACGAGCTCGTGAGACGAGGTAGAGGCTTGGTGAAGCACAATTTCCTTGCTTTGCTGGTGCTGCCGAAATTCTCGTTGCGGCTGCGGCTGCGGCTGCGGCGGTACTGGCGGCGGCGGGTGCTGCGACTGTCGTTGAGGCTGCGGCACGGGCACGGGAGCGGGAACGGGAGCGGGAGAGGCGGAAATTGGGGTGGCGGGGACGGCGGGCAGCTGGATGGTCTGGCCGCTGATCTTCTGAATAAAGGAGAGAACGGCAGCATCGCGGGAGGCGGCCATGGCGCGCTCCTGCGCCATGAGCTCCTGCTCGCGAGTGAGCCGCGTCATCTCCTGCCGCCGCCACGCCTCCTCGCGGATCATCCGGTCCTGCTCCCGCTTCTCGATCGTCTCCAGGAACCGCTGCTGCATCACCTCCTGCCGCTCCACCACCTGCTTCATCAGCCCCTCGAAGAAAACCATCATCTTTCTGCTCCCGCCGCCGCCGCCGCCGCCGCCGCCGGACCCGCCTTTCCTTTTGCGCTTACCACGCTCAGGCTGCCCGCCCGTCTCCTCCGTCTCCTCGTCCTCCTCCGTATCGTCAGACTCCGACGACGACGAATTGGTCGAGAAGCTGATCCCGCCAACGGCGGCGGCGGCGGGGGTGGTGGGGGTGGTGGATCCGGATATCCCTTGAAATGCGCTGGCGTGCCCAATTTCCGTGGCGGCGCGGACGGGAGTGACGATGGGCGGCGGTGCAGCGGCCGAGATAGGAGTAGGCTGCATCCGGGGCGCGGACGGGCCCGCCATCGCGGCGGCGAACCCAATTGTTGTCGGGGAAGGAGTGGGAACGCCGGCGGCCGCGGCTGGACCGCCCGACGAGCTGGCGGCGCCGAGAGCTTCCAGCTGGCTGAAGAAGCGGTAGCTCTTGCCGTCCTGCCGGCCGGCGCGGTTCTCCTTGGTGCGCTTGTAGTACTTGTGCACGTTCTCGAACTTCTCCTTACATTTCTTGGCGCTCCTCCTGTACCCCAACTCCCCAAGCTTCCTGTACTCGTATCAATCACACCACCACCATCCAACCAAATAAATGAAAATTAATAATAATAATAATAATAATAAAAAGAAGTAATTTTTTATGAAAAAAAAAAAAGAGAAAAAGAAAAAGAAAAAGAAAACAATTATATAAAAGAAAAAAAAAAGGAAAAAAAAAAAAAAAAAGAGAAGGTGATGATTGCGGAAATATCCAACCAAGCAAACGGGATGTAAAATCTAATTATATAATAATAATAATTAGGTCCAAATAAAGAAGAAGAAAAAAAATAAATTTGTAGCATGGAAAAGGCATATTACGAAGTTTGAGAGCGAGAGGGGAGAAAAAGGAAGGGAAATTAAAGTGTGTGTGAGGCAGACGAGGAATGCATGCGCTGCTGAATCTCGTTTTCCTCCTCCGCTCGCAGCTTTCGTCTCGGGAAGTTCAACATATGTCCCGAAATTGGAAAGCAGGAATTGGTTACTCGGGATTGATGCCGCGGATCTGAAGCGGCAATTTCCGAATTCAGCGACAAAGAAACGGGGGGAGAGAAAGAGATGGACAGTAAATAATAAAATTGCTATTATTTTTATTTACTTATTTAAGCAAAAGATACTCCGCTCGTGAGCATGATGGGTTTATGAGGGAGAAATACAGAGATAGATCAGAGAGAGAGAGAGAGAGAGAGAGGAGAGGGAATTGTGGGTGGTGGACTCGGTCTACGCAGATCAAGAAGAAGAACTTGTTGTTGTTGTTGTTGTTCTTCTTCTTCTTCTTCTTCTTACTTGTTTTTGTTTCGCATAATTGGATTGCGGCAGGCTGCGAGAAGTAGCAGTTGCAGTTGCAGCAGCAGCTGCTGTTAAACCTACAACCACAGTTCGCACCGTGGTACGAACTTAACTAGCTTCAGATCGCCTTAAGCTCGCCGCCTAGATTTCAACAAAAACCCCAAAAAAAAGAAAAGAAAAAAAAAAAGAAAAGTAGAAGGAAAATCTTTTTCCCTTTCTAATTTTATGTGGGACTCAATTTGCTGCTGCATTTTGTGGCTGTACTGGGGAAATTGTGAGATGCATTTTGTGGCAGTAATTAATTGTTGTTGTTGTTGTTGTTATAACTATAACTATTATTATTATTACCTGGAGACCTCTTCCCAGAGGGGGCCCTTGAGGGTGGCCTCGCGGAAGACGGTGTCCATCTCCGACCGTATTTTGATCAGCGCGAGCGTCTCCTGCTTCGGCCAGCGGTTCCCGGCGCCGCCACCGCCGCCGCGGTCGGCCTCGTCCCCGGCGCCCGCGAGGCCCTCGTCGTCGGGGAATCCACCGCCGCCGGCCCCGGGGACGAGCTCCTCGAACCCGCTCCCGGCCGACCCCGGAGCTCCGCCGGCGGCGGCGGCGGGCGGCGGCGGCGGCGGGGGTCGGCTGCTGATCGGTGATGCGGCTTCCGCCGTCTGCTGATCGGCGGCGGGGGGAATTCCCAGGATGTGGGACCGGGGGCCGGGACCGGGCGCCGTCGGGGACGAGAATGGGGCCATTTCCGGCGGAGGAACCCCGTATGGGGACCCTCCTTGCTGCTGCATGGCTCCCAAATAATTCTCCTTTTTTTTTTTTTTTTTTTTTTTTAAGCTGCTTCCTCTTCTCCTCTCTCTCTCTCTCTCTCTAACTATTACCACTGTAGCCACCACTTCTGTATTACTACTGCTGCTGCTGCTGCTAAGCTAAAATTGTTTCAGAATCAGCTGAATTCGCTCTTTCCTCTCTCTCTCTCTCTCTCTCTCTCTCTCTCTCTCTCTCCTCTAACTGAGAGCGGGTGGGGAGAGAGAGAGAGAGAGAAAGGATTGGGTGGGGATTGGAGGGATCGGAAATTGGAAAAGGAAATCTGTACAAGAAGGGGTGAAAAAGATGGGAGCATGGACAACTGGAAAGAGCGAAAAGAGAGAGGAGAGAGAAAGGGAAGTGGGTGCTGCTTCGCGCAAAAGGGGCGCTTCAAAATTCCCAAAACAATTTATATCTCCCGTTATTATACTACGGTCGAAATTATTATACAGAAGAGATAGATAGAGATAAAATAGAGAGAGAGCGAGAGAGATAGAGGAGGAAGACGAGGGAGTTGCAGGTGTAGAGCGAGAAACCTGAAGAAGAAGAATATAGATACATGAAATAGAGAGAGAGAGATAGTTTACAAAGAAAAAAAAAGATGATGATGATGATGATGATGATGATGTGAGAGAGAAGGGAGGGAGCGAGGAGGGAGAGAAGGAGAGATGAGAAATGATAAAACAAACGCGATGCTGCGCTGTCAGGGGGCTAAAACTTTGCAGCCTAATAATAGTTAAACCCGGCAAGGACAGAGAGATGAGAGAGATAAAAAGAGTTTTTTTTTTTTTTTTCTTACAAGAAAGAAAATATATATATATATATATATATATATAAAAGCCCTTCTGTACCCCTCACCTATAGGTCGTTCTGAAATAGCCCATTAACTTATATATATATATATATATATATATATATATATATATATATATATATATATATATATATATATATATATATTCAAAAAATTAAGTATAAATTTTATATTACTTTAATTACCAATTGATATATCATTACATATTAAAATTATAAATAATTTATTTTAAAATTTTGAATTACCGGGTGTATGACTTCTACTTGTTGATCATATTTAACACAGTTGATTAACATCTTAATAATTTATTATATTTAGCTGAGTTTATTTTAAAATTTAAACAAAGTGGATAATTTCTGTTGTTCTTTTTGTTTAAGAATGTAGAAAATTTATTTGAATTTTGATCCGTTTTGATTTAATTATTTATTTTTTAAAATTTTAATTATATAAATATATTTTTTATTTTATCTAATAAAATTATAGGTGCATAAATTATGTGAAATGTGCTGATTTAGTTTGTGAAAATTAATGACCTATTTTATTTATTTTTTTTGTATACTAGTCCATAAATAGCTCAAATAAAACAAATTAAAAAAATAAAAATAAAATAAAACGGCATGCTATCTTTCTATAAAAAAAAATAAAATATAAAACGTAGTTCACATAAATTTTATATATTTTTATCTTTTTAAATTGATATTTTAAATTTATTGATAAATTCATTAGATTTAGTAATTTTTGTCACTTCTTAGTAAATAAAATTACAATAATTAATAATTAATAATAAATAGAGCTATTAAATATGGGCTTTGCTAGGTGTACACCCCAAAAGGGGTGTACATCCTACACCCCACCCCATTCTGGGATGGGTATACCTTCACTCGTCACATCGAGTGACGAGTGGAATTCACCGTGTAAGATGTACACCCCCAAGTGGGTGTATACTTATACATTCCCATTAAATATTTTATCAGGCGATGCTAGGTGTACACCTCTTTAGAGGTGTACATCCTACACCCCATCCCATCGTATTATTTCGCTCGTCACATTGAGTGACGAGTGAAATTCACCCCATCCCAGTAGGGTGTAAGATATACACCCATAAAAAAATATATACTTATATATACCCAAATTTTAATTCTAATTAAATATAAAATTGCTAATTATAAAAATTAAAAGTTAAGGAAGCCTCAATCAAAACTAAAATAATCGACGTATCTATTTCAAAATTCCCTATAGTTAAGGGATTATCTATAAATTTTTACCGAAAAATAAATATTAGATGTATATTCTAAAATGACTATACATCTTACATTTTATTCATCCAAAAATAAGATATAATTTACTGATCATTCCAAAATAAACAGTAAAATTTATTTTATTTTAAATAAATAAAATATAAAATGTACACCTATTTTTAGGTGTTTAAATAGTATAGCTCAAAAAAATTTAGAAAACACATCCAACATACATACACAACTCCCACTGTCAATGTCATTAGCGGAATATCTCGGGGGCGTGGGTTATCCCTTTTCCTTTTGAGTTTTAACCCCTGGTTTTAAACAAATTTATACAAAAATCCCCTCGCATGGTAAAAATATCTGATAAGATAAATGGTGGAAATTAATTTACTAATTAATTAGAAATAGACAAATAGCATGCATGTTGGCTACTTGGCTTCGATGTGGGTCATAGTAAACATGCAATCACAGTTGATGATGAGTAGAGTGAAAAATAATATTTAATAAGGTACGTTTTTTTTATCATAAAACATTTTTTTTTAAATAAAATAAATTTTAATTTATTTGGATATCAGATTTTATCAAACAACACGATTATGATAAAAATATAGATATTTTTTTTTCCAGAATAAATAAAAATAAATAAAAAAGAGAAAAATAAAAATATATTACAATTTACAACAGCTGTAGGGATGGTCCGGAGGGGTGCGAAACCAGCCGGGCGACTATCGCGGATCCCACGGAAACCCTCAACCGCCATCCAAACCCATTCTTCATAAACCCCACAACCGTCCCATGTTAGGGCCCCCTCTAATACATTTGCAATCATTAATCCCCATACCACTAAGAAGAGGAAAAAAGAAAAAATGCAATTTTAACATTTAAAATATATATATATATATATAATTTTTAAATTTTGTATACTCTAAATTAGAGTGAATTTTATTAATCGCGTCAGCATAGCTAATAAAAAATAGCGCATTCGGCCAAACTAGAGATGACAATTCAGCTCGTTGTTCGCGAGTCAATTCGTGTTCGACTCAAAATGAGCTTGAGCTTGAGATCGAAAATGTATTCGACTCAAAATATGCTCAAGATCGATTGGCTCGTTTAATCAATAAGCCAAACACGATCTGAATCTTTTTTTGCTCAAAATCTTAACAAATAGAACACGAGTTAGGATAAGAACTCTTATGTTCAGCTCGATATAACTCGAATATATATATATATATATATATATATATATATATATATATATATATATATATATATATATATATATATAATTGAGCTCATATATTTTTAAAAGTACTAAGTTATTAGTGCTGGTAGATTTTAGTCCTTAGATAAAAATATGCGTGGTTATGATGATAGTGGGCCCCTTGGGTTAAGTGAGTGGCCGGTGGAATTGAATGATCAAAAAGATAAAATTAGTCAAAGGACTAGATCTAACGGTAGAAAACATACAACACCAATTACTTGTGTATATATATATATATATATATATATATATATATATATATATATATATATATATATATATATATATATATATATATATATATATATATATGAGCCATACACCTATACTTTTTTTTTTAATTACCGTCCATTCATACCTGTTCAATGGCTAAGATTTGATTATTTTTAAGTTGTAACCTGCAATAGCAGGTCATTTTGAGAAAGTACCGGTTACCAGGTACCCAAAACAGGGTTATTCTGGTCTTTTGATTCAAGGATAATTAAGTAATTTTATCTCTATTTTGAAAATTTTTATTTTTGTAAATATTATAAATGTTAAAAATTTGAATTTAGTGAAAGTTTTTATTTTTGGAAAGATTATAAATTTTAAATATTCCAATTTAGTTATCATCTTAAATGATAATATTTTAATTATCTTTATTTAATATATTGTAAATGATTTTAATTTTAAAAAATTATTTTTAGAAATTAGCATTTAAGAATCTATTAATTTTTATTATCAATTTTTATTTTAAATTATAATATATGATCTCATTATTTTAAAAAATAAAATTTTACTATTTAAATTTGATTTAACTTAGTCCGTACAATTCTATTCTAAAAATTAATTTGAATTATACCATATATTTCTATTAAATCAAATATTTAAACACATTGAAAATTTTTAAAATTATAATACAAAATTAATGTTTAAATTAAAAAAACTTAAATTTTTTTTAAACAAATTAAACTCTTTAAATTAATGCCTAAATTGTAATTCTAAAACTCTTTAAATTAATACCTAAATTGTAATTCTAAAACTCTTTAAACTAATGGCTAAATTGTAATTCTAAATTTTTTGAAATTAAAATTTTTAAATTAATGATTAAATTGTAATTTTAAAACTCTTTAAATTAATGCCAAAATTGTAATTCAAAAGTTTTTTAA